>JAMYXO010000414.1:40000-48295 GCA_033310375.1 Conus canariensis | reverse complement strand
TTTTTTTTTTAAATTTTTTTGGGGGTTTGGGGGGGGTTGGGGAAAAAAATTGGAAAGGGTTAAATTTTTAAAAAAATTTTGAAAAAAAAGGTTTTGGGGGGGGGGAAAAAAATTTTTTGGGGGGGGGTTTTTTAAAGGGGGGTTTTTTGGGGGGGGGGGGGGAAAAAAAAAAATTTTTTGGGGTTTGTTTGTAAATTAAATTTTGAAAAAATTTAATTTTTTTTTTTTTGGGTTTTTTTGGGGGGGGGAAATTTTGTTTTTTTTTTTTTTTTGGGGGTTTTTTTTATTTTTTTTTTTTTAAAAATTTTTTTTTTTTTGGGGGGGTTTTTAAAAAAAAAGGGAAAGTAAAAAAATTTTTATTTGAAAAAAATTTTTATTTTTTTAAAATTTTTAATTTTTTTTTAAAAAAAAATTTCTTTTTTTTTTTTTAGTTTTTTTTTTTTTTCCCAAAAAAAAACAAAAAAAAAAAAGGGAAATTAAAAAAAAAATTTTTAAAAAAAAAAAAAATAAAAAAAAAAAAAAAGCAAAAAATTTTAATTTCCCCTTGGTAAAACCAAAGAAAAGGGAATAAAAAACAAAAAATTTAAAAAATTAAAAAAACCCCCAAGTAAAAAACCCCCGCTAAAAGGGCCCCCAACTTTTTTTTTTTTCCCCCCAAAAAATGCAAAAAAAAAAAACCCTTTTTTTTTCCCCAAAAAAGATTTTTCTTTTGTTAAAATTTAGAAATATTAAACAAATTAAAAATAAAAATTTTAAAAAAAATTTTGTTTTAAGGGATTTTGGGTTTCCTTTTTTTAAATTTTTTCCCCAATTTTTTTTAAAAATTTTGAAATTCTTTGTTGGGGGGTTTTGTTGGGGGGGGTTTTTTGTTTTTTTTTTTTTGGGGGTTTGGGGGGAAATTTTTTTTAAAACCCCAAAAAAAACCCTCAAAAAAACTTTTAAATTTGTTTTGGTTTTTGGACAAAGGTGGTTTTTATTCTTAAAAAAAAAAAACCCTTTTTAAAAAAAATTTAAAAACCGGGAAAAGGGTTTTAAAAATTTTTTTTTTTTTTTCAAAGGGTTGGACTTAAACGGGCCCAAACCCCTTTTTAAAAATTTTAAAACCTTTTTTCCATTTAAAAAAAACGTTATTTAAAAAAGTTAAAAACCTTTAAAAAAAAAAACCCCAAACCCTATGAAAAAAAAATTTTTTTTAAAAAACCCGGATTTTTCCTGAAATTTAGCGGTCCCCCCCTTTTTGCCCCCCCGGGGGATGGTTTTGGGCAAAATTTTTAAAAAAAAAAAAAATAAAATTTTTTTTAAAAAAAACCCCTTTAAAAAAAAAATTTTTTTTTTTTTTTTTTAAAAAGGGGGTTTTTTAAAAAGATGTATTTTTTCCTCTGTTTTTTTTTAAAAAGGCCTTTTTTGGACTTTGCACGGGCCCCCGGCCCCCTTTTTTCAAAAAAAATTAAAAATTTTTTATTTGGCAGTTAAAAAGGGGGTTTTTTTATAATTTTTAAAAAAACCTTTTAAAAAAAAAAAAACCCTAAAAAAAATTTTTTTTTAAAAAAAAACCGATCTTTGGGTTGGGGGCCCAAAACGAGGTTATCTTTTTTGGGAAACCAAATTTTAAAAAAAAAGGCCCCCCCTTGGAAAAACCCCACCCTCGGGTAAAAACTGGGGTTTTTTTAGATAGTCTTTTTTTGACCATTAAATTTGCCCGTTAAAAAAAAAATTTTTAAAAAAAATTGGGGGGTTGTTCCTTTTGGAAAATTCCCCGGGTTTTTTTTTGGGGGGTTTTTTTAAATCCCCGAAAAATTTTTTCCCTTTTAAAAACCCAAACCCCAAAATTTTAAAAAAAAAGATTTTTAAAAAAAAAAATTTTTTATTTTAAAAATTTTTTAGATTTATTCTTGAAAAAAATTTTGGGATATACAAGGGGGAAAAGTTTTAAAATTTTTAAAAAAATGATATACAATTTTAAAGATAAAAAAAATTTAAAAATTCCCCCTTTAAAAAAAATTTAAAAATTTTCCCCAAAAAATTTTAAAAAAATTCCCAAAACCGGGGCCTAAAAAAACCTTTTCCCAAAAATTGAAAAAAACATTTTTAAAAAAGGGGGGGAAAAAGGGGTTTTATGAAAATTTTTTACGAACCAAAACTTAAAAAAAAATTTTTTAAAAACCTTTTTAAAAAAAAATTTTTTTAAAAAACCCGGTTTTTTCAAAGCCCCCCCTTTTTTTTTCCCCCGGTTTTCTTCAAATAGCCGGGGGAAAATTTTTCCCCCAGGTACAGGCTTTTTCCCAAAAAAATTAAAAACCGGGGTTTTTTTGGTTTTTAAAAAAAAAACGTTTTTTTTTAAACTTTAAAAAAAAAACCTTTTTTTTTTAAAAAAAACCAAAAAACCCTATAAAAGAAATTTTTTTAAACCCCCCGGGCTTCCCAAAAATTTTTGGGGGGTAAATTGTTTGTAAAGGGGGGGGTTTTTTTGGCCCCCTAATTTTTTAAAAAAAAAAAAACCCCGTTAAAAACCCAAAAAAAAAAACCCCTTTAAAAACGGTTTCAAAGACATTTTTTTTCCTCTGCTTTTCTTCAAGGGGCCGTTTGACTTTGGGGCCAACAGGTAGGGCCCCCTTTTTTTCTCGAAAATTAAAACCGTTATTTGGCATTTAAAAAAAACTTTTTTTTTAAATTAAACTTTTTAAAAAAAAAAAATTAAAAAAAAACCAAAAAAACCCCCCCCCAAAAAAATGTTTAAAACCCGTTTTTGGGGGAGGCCCCCGGGCCCAAAGAGTTTGGGGGATCCCCACCAAACTTGCAAAAAGCCAACAGGAAAAACCAGCGGGTAAAAAAGGGTCATTAGTTAGTCATTATGACCATTAAATTTTTGACCTTTAAAAACCCCCGATTTTTTTAAAAATTTGGGGGGTTTGTTCCTGATAAAAAATTTCCGGTTTACATGTGTTTTTTTTAAATGCCGAAAAATGATATAAAACCTTTTTACGAAAAAAAATTTTTTAAAATTGATTTTTTAAAAAAAAAACGTTTTTTTATTTTTTGGGTTTTTCCTTTTTTAAAAAATTTTAAATAAAACAGGGAAAAATTTTTTAAATTTCCGCTTAAACAATGATATAAAATTTTCAAGACCCCTTAAACAAAATTTTTTGGATTTTTAAAAAAAACAACCGTTTTTTTTTATCGGGGAATTTTTTTAAATTTTTCCTCACCGTTCTTGAAAAACCAATTCCCGGGGTAAAAAACTTTTTTTTTTTCCCCCGTTGAACGGGGGTTTAAAAAAAATTTAAAAACCCCAAATTTTTAAAAATTTGCCCGGGTTTAAAAACCCTTTTTTTTTCTAAATTTACACCAAAAATTAAAAAAATTTCCCCGGTTTTAGGGGGTTTTTTCCAGTGGGGGCAAGTAATTTTCAACATTTTTTGGCCCCAGGGTGGGGGGGAAAAAAAGGGAGGAATGAGATAATTATTATAGATAAAACAATATATCTCACACAAAAAAATCCCCTATCAAACTTATTACATATATATAACACCTATATTAATATATATTTTTTTAAATTATATATAATATATTTTTTTATTACAGGGAAAGGGAGGAAAGAAGGCAAGGAGAAGGAAACCAAAAAAAACCCCAACACACCAACACACACAACCACCACACAAAAAAGGGTTTTTTTTTTTTTTTTTTTTTCTTTTTTTTGGTCTAATTCCTTTTTGAAAAGCGAAAAACAAAGAACGAACGAACAAATTAAAAAAATTATTATTATATTACACATATACATTGTGGTGGGGGTTTTTTGGTGGTGTGGTGTGTTTGTGTTTTTGGGTGTGTGGCGGCGCTTTTATGTAACGGGTTTTGTGTGTGGTTTGTTGTGTGTGTGTGTGTGTGTGTTTATGTGGTTGGGGGTGGTTGGGGGGCGCGCCCCGGCGTGAGGCAATTTTGGGGGGGGTGTGTGTGTGTGTGGTGTGTTGGTTTTTGGGGGGTGTGTGTGTGTGTTTGCGGGGGGGGGGTAAACTGGGTGTGTTTGTGTGGTTGTGTGTGTGTGGTGTGTGGGGGCGTGATCGTACGGTGTTGTGATGTTGGGGTTGTGTGTGTTTGTGTGTGTGTTGTTGTGTGTGTGTTGTGTGTGTTGTGGGGTGAGTGCGTAGGGTACTGGTGTGTGGTTGTGTGGTGTGGTGTGGTTTGGTGTGTGTGTGTGCGCGTGCCGCGCGCGGTAATGAAGGGGGTCTCAAAATCATCACGAGCAAGACAGAGGTTAAACAGTGCTGACACAGATTCACCCTTGACACCGCAACCATTGATAAAAAGATTGGTGGGGGAAAAGGGGGATGGAGATGGTGGGTGTGTGTGTGTGGGGGGGGGGGCCCCTTTTCAATTTTCGGGGAAATTTTTACTCCCCCCCTGATTTTTTTTCACGCTTTTCCATTTTTGCCCCCCCTTCCCCCCCCCTCCCCCCCCACCCCCCACTCCACTCCACCCTCCCCAACCCCATCCCCAATTCCCCAGCCCATGGGGTTGTGTCATGTTGTGGGGTTGAGCGTTTTCTTTGTTTGTGCTTGGAACTTATTATTGCATCGTGTGGGCCTGGCTTCGTCCCCTAAAGGGGGGGTGAGCAGTGGTGTTGGCGTTCTTTTTGAAATTTTTAAACTGTTTGGACTATCCTTTTGTGTGGGTGTGGTGGGGGATTTGGGGTTGTTTTTTGTTTGTTAATTTCGTGGTTAATGTATTAGGGGCCGGTTTTTTTTTTTTTTTGTTTTTTTTTCCCTTCTAGATCTGTGCCTCCTTCTTGATGGCGCTGCCACCACCCGCCTGGTCCGACAACCCTTTCCACAGTCCAGCCCGGCCCCCCGGCCCCGCAGTGTGTGTGTGTTGGTGTGTGTGTGTGTGTGTGTGTTGGGGGTGTGGGGTGTTTGTGGTTTGTGCGCGCCCCGGGCGCGCACCCTTCTCTATTTGTGTGTATGGGTGTGTATTTGTTTTTTGTGTGGGGAGAGAGGGGTTTTGTGTTTTTTTTTAAAAAGAAAAAAAAAGCCGGGGGTTGAAACAGGGGGGGAAGTCCGTTGTAAATCAAAATTGAGTGAAAGGTTTAAAATAAAAAAACGAAAGCCCAAAAAAAAAGGGGTGTTTGGGAAAAGGTTACAGGGTTTTTAAAGTATTTTGACTAAGTCAAAAGGAAAGGGGTTTCAAAAAAGTAGTCAAACGAAAGCCCACTTTTTTTGGTTGTTGGTTTTTCTTTTTTTTTTTTTTTTTTTGATTTTTGTTTTGTTTTAGGGGAAAACCGAGTAAAAAAATTTAACAAAACGTGGTTAGATTTTTTTTCCCCAAAGGTAATCAGCCATTAAAAAGTTGTTTTATGAAATAAAACTGAAGACAAAAATTCGGTCCATTGTATTTAATTGCTTTCAAAAAATTAAAAAAAATTTTGTCAAATTTTAATAAAAAGTTTTTCAAATTTAGTCTGCTATATCATTAAATTATTTTTTGGGTTAAAAAAAAAAAAAAAAAAAGTAAATAGAACTTTTGACACACAAAAAAAATCACAAAGCGCAGTGACGAAAAATCACGAAACGCCGAAAACAAGCATTTTTAAAAAATTTGTCAAATAGGAGAAAAATGTCAAAGGTTAATGAAAAATAATTCAAGGTAAACTAAAAAAAAAAAAAAAGGTCACTAAAAAACTTTTTTTAATGATCAAAAGTAATAAATATGTGGCCCAGAGTAACAAAGCGTAGTCCAAAGTAATACAGCGTAGCCCCTAAGTAATAAAACGTAGTCCACACGGACTAATAAAGCATAGTCCCACCGCTCTCAAACACTGGCGGAACGTAAATAAAACGTAGTGCAAAGGAAATAAAACGTAGCCCAAAGTAATAACACGTAGGCCAAAGTAATAACACTAGCCCAAAGTAATAACACGTAGCCCAAAGTAATAAACACGTTGCCCAAAGTAATAACACGTAGCCCAAAGTAATAACACGTAGCCCAAAGTAATAACACGTAGCCCAAAGCGATTAAAAACGTAGTCGAAAAGTAAGCAAGAGCGTTGTCAACAGCCACTTAAAAAAAAAAAAAAAAAAAAAAAAAAAAGTAGTCCAATAGTAGTACAAACGCAACCACGCGCATTCATTCCCTTTTGAAAAGAAGCCTTTTAGTTCCAGAATAGCCCCCCCCTCCTCCCTCCCTCTACGTGCGTGTCTTCCTTTTTTAACTTTCAGGTCAGAGAACAGTGGCCTGGCCAACTGGCCCCACAGATTGAAGGCCAGAATCTGTCGCACAATGGCAGAGCACTATCGATTTCCGCTATTTCTGTACGGTGCTTATTCGTGCCAGTTGGGATGATGCTTTTAAGTACTTTTTGTTCAGGTATTCTCTTGGCTTGAAGGCGGGGACCAGCTTTTGGAAGTCTGGGGTTTGGGGTGGGTGGGGGGTGGGGGGTGGAGACAGGGGAGAGAGAGAGAGAGAGAGAGAGAGAGAGAGAGAGAGAGATGGGGGTGGGGGGGTAAGTAAGAACAGGGAGACAGACAGACAGGCAGAGACATAGACAGACAGACAGACAGACAGAGACAGAGAGGCAAGGAAGACAGAGAGACAGGCAGACTGGCAGAATAAAGTCTCTTCTCTCTCTCTCTCTCTCTCTCTCTCTCTCCTCTCTCTCTCTTCTCAACACACACAACCACACACACACAACACACACACCACACACACACAACACACACAGAGGGGAGGAGGAGGGGGTAAGGAGGATGGGGGGGAGGGGAGATAGGGTGGGGAAGGAGTGGAGAGACAGACAGACAAGACAGACAAATCGACAGACAGACAGTTAGACGGAGATTTCTTTCTATAATGTAACTCTTCGCACAATGATATTCCGTCGGCGACTAACACCTAGTGGCGGACGCCTGGGTTGACTCAGCAGGTTAGAATACTGTCTTCGCTATCAAATGTTTGCGAGTTCCCGATCACGCAAGCACCCAACATAGAAATGGCAATTTCAAACTTTCTACTTTTTTACATGTTGTCGTTGCAGGTGGTGGTGTATTGTGTAGTTGTGAGAGAGGTTCCCTTCTTCGCTCTCTCAAGGAATGGTTATTTATCTCTGTCGACGTAATGCCGTTCGGTGGGGGGTGCCAGTGGTGAAGCTGAAAGCAACAAAGCTCCTCTTCAGATTTGACTCTGACTGCCACCACTTAAACTATGTAGAACTGTTTTTTTTTTCTCCCTTTTTTAATTCAAATAATTGGAGAAGTACAAGTGCACAGAAAGAGGACAGTGCGCAAAGAGTTTTTATCGGCATAGTCACATGTAAATCTCTGAGGTATCACAAGAATGAATGGCTTGTAGTTGCCTGTAAACTCAGAATGAATAATGGAAGAAACATTGTAATTGTGTTTAGCGCAGCCACTGTCACAAAACATAATGACTGATAAGCAACTGAAAGGGGGAGAAAAGGGACACTCTATCTATTCCATTTTTGCTGCCACTTGCAGTTCTCTCTTAAGCTCAGGAAGAGACACACTTCTCATGGAGAAAAAGGATATACACACATAGATTGATAAGTAAACGAAAAGCTAAGCCCCACCGCTCATCTCTCCAACATCAAAATCCCCCCCCCCCCCCCCCCCCATATATAAAAACTGTTATCAGTGATGTGAAAACCTGGGGAATATAAAGCTAGCTAGTATGTACATGATCACTGAGCTCTCAATATACACTTAAAAAGAAAGAAAACGTTACTTGTCGTTAGCCATCTCCCCACCACCACCACCACCTCCACCACCACCACCACCACCAAGCACACACACACACACACACACACACACACACACACACACACACACACACACACACACACACACACACACTCAGAATCAGCTAACTTTCTATGTTCTCAAACTTAAAAGAAAAAAAAATCACTGTACCGCCGAACAAGGCAGACAAACACATTACAAGACAAAACACGACGCGTTTCGACCTCTTTGGTCTCTCTTCAGGCAAGAAGAAGACAATGAAAACAAAGAAAGAACAATGACCTAACTCCTCAAACTGGGCGCAAAATCGATATTGAGTTTGTTTCAGTTTTCCACCTGCAGTCACGTCACTTTGAAACTAAGTTTTCATCTCCTAACTCCTGTAATACCAGAGAAAAAGAAAAAAAAACATGTTGCAAAGATAAAAACCGATAACAAAACTCTTAACGTTTTGCCGCTTGTCATTCTGTAAAATCAATTCAGACTCCAGCACTACGGTCTTGTTCGTCAAAGTGGACAACGGTGAAGTAAGCGTACTTCTCTCTCTCCTCTC
>JAMYXO010000414.1:25000-35000 GCA_033310375.1 Conus canariensis | reverse complement strand
TTGTTCAGAATCAATGGGCGCAAATCTACTAACTAGTTTAGTGTACAAACTAAGAACAGTTTGTCCGACACTTTTGACCATTCTTGACCCCAGTTGCGCTTCATACCTGTTGTGATACTTTACAATGTCTTGCGGCGACATCTGTTGAATCTGTTCTATGCTGAATTCATTTCCGAGGTACTGTTTTGTTTTTCCACACGCCGCCAAAGAATACAGCCTTTCCTTTTGGCGCATAATAGCTTGGTCATCAACTTGATTATTTGTAATCATAAGTTCAGGAAGTAGATCATCGCAGTTCATGTTTTATTAATAATAAATATTATTTTATTTTAAAAAATGAGCACCGAAAAAACTGTTGCCAACCTTGTATACCATTCTGCTGTTATTGGAGGTCTAAGTGTAGGATACACAATGCTTGGTAAAAGCTTGTTAAGAATAAAACCAGCAGATCTTGGCAAACTAGGCTTTGAAGACTCAGCAAAGTTGATTGCTGTCATTACAGCTTCATTTGCTACGAAAGACTTTCTAGTTAAGCAAGGAATAATTCCAGAAAATATAAATATGTAAAAAAATACATTTATAAAAATGGCTTCACTCGTAATGATGATAGGCGGCGCAGTGGTCAACGCGCTTGCTTTCAGCGGAAGTAATTACGCGTTTAGTAAACTACAAAATAACGATGAGAGAAAAAGACATAACAGAGCTATGGAGCAATTAGCCGCTGCACAAGACACCTATGAAAAGCAAAGAATGGAGCAGTTAGATTTTATTAACGACAGACTTAAACAACAGGGACATGCAGCTTACACATTTAAAGATGTTGATCAAGCAATAAAAGAATATTATCTTGTAACAGGCAAGCCAATCGAGACATTGCCTCCACCAAAATTCAGCGATTTTTATCAACCATCAGAAAAACAAAAGATGCAAGAAATATTGTTTATTGCCTTTGGCATGACCGTTGTGTATTTTGTTGCACATAATATTGGCTGAATAAAAAATGAACAAGATCTATTATTCGCCAAAAGGATATTGGAAGGGAATAACAGCAATTAAAAAGCTAAGCCAAGCAGCTGGAGTCAGTGAACAAACAGCAAAAGAATGGTTATCTAAACAAGCGATTTGGCAAATTTATCTACCAGCGCCTAAACAAATACAGAGACCACACTTTGTGAATATAACTCCAAACGACACCCATCAAATGGATCTTCTATATTTACCCCATGATACGATTAGACGAAAAAGATTTAAGTACGCACTTACAGTCATTGATATAGCTTCAAGATACAAAGATGCGGAACCATTAACACAAAAGAGTGCTTCTGCTGTTGCTGTCGCTATACAACTGATATATCAACGAGGACCCTTAACTTATCCTCGCATGATTCAAGTCGATGATGGAAAAGAATTTAAAGGTCAAGTGAATCAATTATTGTTAAAACATAGAGTTACCATTAAAAGAGGCATTCCGGGTGTTCACAGATCACAGGGTTTGGTTGAAAACTTTAACAAACAGTTATCTGAAAGACTTTTCTCCTACCAGTATCACAGAGAGCTGATTGACAATTCTCGCAACACAGAATGGGTTAGAAGACTGCCCTCAGTTTTGCGCGCAATGAATAATGAAGAATTTAAAGGTTTAAAACCAGTACAAGCAATCAGAAAACAAACAATAAATGTTGTTGAAGGAGAGTCTTCATCAAGCAAACTATTACCATTTGGTTTGAAAGTGAGATACCTTTATTCGCCGGGAGAAGCGGAAGGGGACACTCGCATCAGGGCAACAGATCCAGTTTGGAGTGTTGATCCATATGAGATAAAAAAAATTGTGAAAATGAATCCGCCCGTGTATTATTTACGAGAAACTGTCACAACAAAACGACCAGCCCCCCGAAGATCTTTTGTGAAGGAAGAACTGCAGATAATCCCTCCAGACACAGTTCCAGTCGCTTAATTATTTTTTAATTTAAATTAAAATGGCGGCAAGAATGGAAAAGGAAGAATCCTTACGTAAAATGGCACTGGAAGCAAGAATGGTGAAGGAAGAGTCCTTAGAAATAATGCGAAAAATATTTGATTATAATCTTGCTATTAGACTAATATTTAAGAAGATTGATTATGCCATGCTAGACAAAACCTCAAATTTTGATTGGGAATATATTAAAAAAATTCGAGCGCATTTAGCAGTAATGAAAAATAATTTGGTTGAATTGGGTGATGATATAGTTAAGCTTAACGAACTGTTTTAATCTACGCAAATACATTTGGGTTTAAAATGGAAGCTCAAAGGGAAATGGCAGAAATGACAAAGGAAAAGTCTTTAAAATTAATGCAAGATTTATTTGAGTATCAGTATATCATTAAAGAAGTATTTCAGAAGATTGACAATCCCTGGCTAGAACAATCGCCAGACAATCGCTTTAAACCCCAAAGCTTTTATTTTGATTTATGGGTATGGGAACATGAATATTGCGAAATGACAAAAAAAATTAAAGCACATCTAGCATTAATAAATAATATTAATTTTGCTAAATTAGATGATGATATAATTGAACGTGCGATTGCTGAAAAATATAAGCCCATATGATTATACTATTCTCCAATGCCCGATTGCATATGAAAACTCTGGATTAACAAACACACGTTTTGTGTTTGTTCTATCTAATGACTTCTTTGTTACAACAGTTGTGTTGATCTCATGTAGATTAGATCGTAGTTTTACGTTGTCATGATGAAAAGTCTTATTGTCAAACAATGCTTTTTTATAGTTGTCATGGGATATGCTTGACTGCACAACACTGCGAGATATTCCCTTTGCTTTTTTAACAACTTTTTTTTGGCTTGAAAGACTGTACATTTTCGACCTCAAACCAACAAACTCCTTGATCACACCACCAGATAATTCATCCTTCATCTTACCTAAAACCTTCTTGTTAATATCTGAATGCAAAGGCGAATCTTTAGGGTAATCAGATGTGTCGTACCATCCCGCATGCCCTTTAGCTACTTCTAATTCCATGTCTTTGTAAAAATCTTCAGTAGGGATGTCGATTACAAAGGAATCTGTATCTGTGTACAGAACTCTGGACTCAGGATACAAGGGCTTAAAGTAGTCGTAAAGAAATTCTAACATCAAAAGCTTCGACAGCTCTAAAACAGTAAACCCAATAAAAACGGGCTTATCCAATTTGACTTTCTTTTTTTTCATCATTATGCCAAAAAGCTGATCATGAAATCTTCTGAAGTCTTGATAATTAGGTTTAGAAGTCAACTTAATTGCAACGTTTTCTCTGGTGGCCAATCTAACATCTTTACGCTTGTGCGGATTCTCCATAGTCTTTCCAAAACAGCTGTTGTTCATCAACTTGAAAAAGTCTTTTTCTGAAGCATCTGTGGATTTAGTTCTGAGATCAGTGTTCTTCATTATGTATGGTTTCATGAACTGTTCTTGATCAAAAGCAATTATACGATGAACAGCTGTCAACTTCAAACCATGTCTTAAATAAAATTGAAGAAGTCTGTAATGACAGACATAATTTTTTTTGTCACGAAGATTAGGCACAAGTTTAGGTGGTTCTGTCATTGACACTTTTAGACTTTCTGCCGCTAATGGATAGTCATTATGGTAATCATGAAGTTCATGAGGATATTCTAAATCAACTTCTAGAATGAGACCTCTTTTACGATCAGCTTCTAGAGTAGGTAGCCATTTTAAAAACTTTTGAATGTCTTTGAGTCCTGTGTACATTTTAAAGTTGCGTAATGGAAGTGATTGCGCCATAGCCCAACCATACAGATTGTTTGCATCTAAATACATAAGATAGTTAGACCTTTTACTTGGATCATAGTCGTCCAAGTATTTGTTGTTTGCTTTACAGTAATGGTGCGACGCCATACTGATTCCCCCACGCCATCCGTTTTCAATCATCTGAAGCATTGGCAGGTCAGACAATAAATCAATTTGTACTCCAGTAAATTTTAAGAAAGCGTCCCAGCTCATCCCGGGCGCAGAAATGTAATGCGCGGGATCCAGGCTGTAATGTTTCATGCAGGTCTTCCTATAATTTTCAAAGACGTCCGCCAACAAACAGGTATCCGCCATTAAATAGGAATCATGATAGTCTCCCATTGTTTTACACTCTAACTTCTGCCACGCATCTTGAGCATGCTGGTAATCGCAGTCACTGATGTCTTTCCCCCTAAGACTAGAAAAGAACGCACCTTTAGGCGGAAGGGCTGGGTTATCAAACCTTTCCCAACTGTTCATGTACTCATAAGGGTAAACGCCCTTTCTAACAAGAGTTGGGTCAAAATATTCTTCTGTTATTGGGCAGGACTTTAAGGACATAGCCAGTGACTCTAATGAACCCATCATGTGTTGCATAGAGTCGTAGAAAGACATGTTATTTAAAGTGAAACACATGTACTTTTCTGATGACTGCGCAATGCATGACACCCTGAAGTCGCTGGTTACTGCTTGCATTATAAGGTGAGAGTCGTAACCTCGCAAGTTGTGAAAGAATATAGGCAGCTTCCATGTCTTTGGTTCAAACTTTAGTTGAAGATTGCATTTGTTATGTGCTGCTCCTCTAAACTTTCCACTAATGTGATCATGGTCTCTTACTGTTGGATTCTCTGCGGTGGCAACCAAGGCCGCCCCACAAATCCAACAGTGAGTGGCTGAGTCATACTGTTGTTGGTCTTCAGGCGTCATTATGATTTCAGATAAGTTTAGATTATTAGAACAGGCATTACGCACTTGCTGCATGCGTTTTAAGAAGTATTTTGCAGCATTTGGTCCTCTGTATAATTCTGGCTTTGAATGGGCGCCATCCGACCTAACAATGATGAAGGCAAATGAGCAAATCTGATGATTACTCATTAAGACTGTTTTAGGAAGTTTCTGTGGGGTTGGTCCTTCATAAGGAACAATGAGTGATTCGAAGTCTGCGTAAACAACATATGGACTAGTTTGCAACCGTTTCCAGTTCTTAAAACTAACTTTACTGCCTTCTCCGGGCGTAATTAGTTCTGTATCACAGTCAACTGGGCTAATACAATGTTTTACATGTTCGCTCGCAGCTTGAACGGACGGAATTCTTGTTAAACATTTTCTACAAAATTCTTGTTTGCTATGTTGTTTTGTAGTATGCACTAGTAATCTACTCATTGTGCGTATTAGAGTGTAGTGCAACCCATTAAGGCTTTGCATTAGGAGTAAGTCTACATGACTCCTGGTTGGTTCGCCTATTGTTGGACTGTTCTTTGACACTCTAATTGGCAGAAGGTTGGTTTCTTCAGACCATGTGTAGACATTAACAGTTATTGGTGGATTTTGTTTTTCAAACTGATCAATTTTGTCTACAGCCATAGGAAATTCAAGGCCGTTAAAGTTAAGATTATTGGCCCACTGTAAATAGTTAGATACTCTCTCTGCATTTTTGGCAACGTGATGCAGCCTAGCAAGAACGCACCACATAAAACATTTGTCGTCTGAATTTTTTATGTTCAAAACTGCTTTCTTTGCAACTAATGTTGGAGGCAGTGGAATGTAAGCCTTGCCTACAATCGGCTCATACTTAGCTTGTCTTAATCTGATGTCTAGGACTTCACCCTCTGACCAACCAGAGCCTCTCATTTTAGCTGCTTCAGAGGCTTCATTAAACTGTGTAAGAAGTTGATCTGCCCAACCGGGTGTTAAGTCATTATAAGAAAGAATAGTCTGCTGTTTAGTTGAGACCCAGACTTCTAGATTTTCTTCGTTTATTGTTATATAGTCGATTAAAACAACTATCCTTACTTTAACTGGGGGTTTATTGTTAGTTTACTTGGAACTTGAGAAATAGCATGTACAACGCTTGCCTGCACGTTTGTTGGATCAATAACTTCTAAAACGACCTCATTTAAAGCTTTTGACAAACGCTCTTCCTCGAGCATTGCTTCAAACAATTCATCTGAACCTTCATATATCTTATCCATGTTGAGCTTCTTTTCTAACTCAAAATATTTATTTAAATCAAAAAAATAAAAGTTAATCAGAATCAATATCAACGGTCTTTTTGTGCTTGGACTCATAAACTAAAGTATAAACGCCCTTTGGGGTTGTTAATGTGAGCTGTTTAGAACAGAGTTTAATGTCTCGTTTACTTTTTTTAAGCATTCCTTTTTTATCTGGTCGGTGTCTGGCTGTTGAGAAAAAGTTGCCCTTGCCTTTCTTTGAAGATCAAACTTTTGTCTTTTGTAGTCCTCAAAATCAGCCTGTAGGCGACTAAATTCTTCATCCGTGATGTTCGAGTCGGCAAGTGCTTTATCAATTATCAGTTTGAAGGAACTAAGTTTAGCTGTTATTAGTTGAACCATAGCTGTGTGCTTTTGGAGTTTAGCTTTTATTTTTTTGCTGACAGCACTTACAGCCAATGAACACAGGCCAAGAGTTAAAGACACACCACCTAGAGGTATAGCTACCGGTGCACCTACGCCTGTTGCTAAGAGACCTACACTTGTTCCTGCTGTTAAAGCACTAACCGCCGATGCTCCAGTATTAACATATGTAACAGCATTAAAGACAGCAGAATACCTTCGTTTGGTTTTACTGTATTTTGAAAGGTCCTGCTCTAGTTGGGTTTGCATTTGTGTAATGTTGGTTAATCTGAAAGTTTTTATGTCTACAGCAGCAGCTATCTCTTCTTTGGGCACTTTTGGATAAGTCGTAACAGACATGCTTTTTTAAAATAAAAATAATTTAGTATTGGATATCTTTCAATCTGTTATCTTGAATATTCAGCTGCGCATCATATATTAAAAACAAATGTACATTAAGTGGTTTATCACTCTCTTTTTCTTTATCAATTTGAATGTTTATTACGTCTTTAACTGTTCTCCCACTCCCATGCAACTGATTATCCTCTGTTGACCTTAGGTCAATCCATAAACCGTATTTCGTTGTTAAATATTCATCAAGTCTAACACTGTGAAGGTGTAGATCTTTAGACACAAGGTCTACTGTTGGATTTCTACACCTCCTGCCTCCAAACAATTTTCTTATTTCATCAAAATGATGATAAGGTTTAAGCCCGCTACCGTAGACTTGGTTAGGACTACCCTCAATTGAACATTGTACTTTCGTTATTTTAGGATTGATAAACTTTTCACTTTGTCTTTTGAATGGTTCTTCATCTTCACACAGCAATAAAATACCTTTAAGGGATCGTGCTGCGGCGCTAAAACTAAAGTTCCATATTGTGTCTGCCCTGCTTTTAGGATATTTAGTATGATGAATCACTCTTTCGTAATATATTGCTAATTTTGACTGATATTGTTGCTCAATCAGCCTTGCTAAGTTAGGGTTGCTAACAATGTCAAACTCTAACGAGATGTCGAAAATGCTGTACTTGGAATCAGTGTCTGTCGATCTAATGACACGTTTGTATTCATTAAAAGTTAGTTCATATGACAATCTGTCTTTTAATGCTCCTTGAAAGTATGGCGCATGCGCTTTTAACAACTCAAAATCCAAGGGTATAGAAAAGCGATTTCCAAACGCATAACTTACAGCTTCATACTTGTTACCGTCTTTAGCATCTTCGGCGTCTATTCTGTGTTTTAGTGCTTCGTTATTTTCGATTCCTTGAAACGCAAGATCGGCCCTTTCATTATCGGTTAGCCATAGATCAGAATAGATTAGAAATATGTCTGCATTGTGTAAAGAAAATATTTCTTGCCCCTCAAGTTTTATAGAAATTTTCTTAACGATTGCCCGTCCCAGATTCTGTACAACTGTCCTGTTTGCGTCTGTTGCTGAATCAAGTTCTATTTTGAAAGTAAGCCGTGCAGATCCCGGCACAATCACTTCATCTGCTCCTAGGTCTGGAAATTTAACAGTAAGAATTTGATCTGAATCAATAGTAGATGGATTATTTGGAACAATAATATTCTGTTTATTTCCCTTCACGCCAAAGGCTCTTTCAGTCTTCTATGCGGGTCAAGAATCGAGCCATATGCTTGTGACATTTTTTTATAAAACAAAATAAAAAGTTAATTATTTAAAAACATGGCAGAAGAAGATTATGATGTTTTTGATCCTGGAGACGACATGAGTGAAATGACGCCTTTGACACATCCATTACAATCATTGCGGCGTGAATTAACAGAAAGTAAGGTCAAATCATTTTATCAAAGTTTAGGCCAAGAACCTCCCGAATTTATAGACCCTAATGATTTTGAAACAAAAGATGACCATTTGTTTGTGAAAAACGAGCAAGGACAACTTGTTCAGCTTACAACTAAACCAGACCCATCAAAGTTTTTAGCAAAGACTACAATTAGACAAAGGCTCAGTGTGAGCGATCAAAATCGCCTTGGCATTGCTAAACCGCGAAGATTAGACAGTGAGGCAGTTGCTAAACTTCAAAACACACTACAAGAACTCCCAACAGATAACCAAATTCAAAACATACCCCTTAAAGATTTAAGCCCAACAGCAGACGAAATAATAGAAACCAGTTTTTCAGAAGAAACAGTATTAAAAACTATGCACGATCCGCCGCTACCTATGAGAGAAATAACGGCCCTTGATCATGCTTTGAAAAGCATCAGAGGCGAATTAACAAACAATTTAGCAAAACTGGGTGAACTAGATGAGCATATAAAAAGAGAAAAAGAAAAACTAGTTGAGGCTGATGACCACAACTTAGGACCTGGTGTTAAAGAAAGAATAACACAAAGACTAAAAGATCTTGAACAAGAGAGATCAGCAAGACTAGAAGTGCTGTCTACTAACCGAGAACAATTACGAACTCAAGTGAGCAGAATAAGAGAAACTATCCAAAGAATTTTATATGAAGACACAACACTAGCAGAACGAATAAGAACACTGTTTAGAGAGCAAGGCGTCACATTAGCAAGTGTTATAACAGCCTTAGGATTTGCAATAAGTACACTGGTGTTGGCTATTACAGGCGGTGGTGGCGGTGGGGGAGCAGTGCCACCAGGACCACCATCAGATAAATCATGGGTAAAAAAACAACTTGATCATCTTGCAAGTTTATTAAAAAAAATTAGCCAGTAAGGCAATAGACTCTTTGCCTGGTATAATAGGGGGGATCGTTAGCTGGCTTTTGTCTACTGCAAGTAAAGTAGTTGGCTTTATGGCCGAGCACTTATGGGCATTAGTTGCCTTAATAGTTGGGTTACTCTTTAGTAAGATAAAGACCAAGTAATCCTAGGGCAGTTAATCCAATAACAAGTGCTGTCTTTTCATATTCATGGTCATTATTTCTTGGGGGGATTGAATGGGGGGGTTTGGGGGGCTCGGGATTGGTGGGGCTTCTTTTTTTATTGCTATTGCTGGCTTAGAATTTATGTCGTTTTTTCCGACCTTCTCTTCTTTACCAGCCACAAGGATTTCATTATTATAGTTTATTATTGTTCCTATCTGAAGTCTGAGGTCAGAAGGCAGCATGTATAAACCAGTGCCGACAGCAAAGTCTACTTTCGATCTTGCGTATTGCAAAACATTTTGGTACCTTTTAATACTTGAAGGCAAATCAATTGCAGAATTAATAGAATCCTCTAAATTTGCTAAATATTGTTTTTGGGCGTCAAAGCCAGTAGAAGGATCAATTATGTTTGATCTCGTTTGTGCTTGCGAACCTAGCAAACACCAAACATAAGTACGAATAGAGTCGTTTATTCGTTCTATTCCCGCTCTAGTTAGACCATTAGAAGTATCCAAAATAAATGTTGTCCATGCTGTTTTATGCTCTTGCTCTATGGACCCGAGGTGAACAGTTGTGCCTGAAGAGAAAGATGTGTAAGGAGGATTCCAATCATAGTTATACTTTCTGTGCACGCCCCAAAAATAAAGGGTGCCTAAACCATGATTAAGATCCAACTTTTGTCTAAAGTCTGTCTTTGGGTCAATATCAAATTCGTTACAGATCCTTTCAAAAGCCTTGTAATCTATTCTGCTGCTGAATGGATTAAACGTTTTGTCATTTGG
>JAMYXO010000414.1:7500-10000 GCA_033310375.1 Conus canariensis | reverse complement strand
GGACAGACACATAAAAAGATACAAGAAGAAACTTACAGACGGGCACAATGACTGCCCTTAAAAAACAAAACAAAAAAAAAGCTAGTAAAAGTAAATACCAAAGAAATCATTAAACAATCATACAAACAATTAGATATGCAAAGAAATAAGTACAAACATAAACAAATAAACACATGATAAATAAATGCCGAATAAATCATCAAAACAAACAAACGATCAAACACGAAAATGAATGAAAAGATGAAAAATGAACGACTAAATAAACAAACGAACAATACGTTAATAAGAAGAGACAAGCCATTCAAATAAATATATAAATAAATGAATAAATAAATCGATAAATGAACGAACAATAAATCCATAAATGAATAAAAAGAGAGAGAGAGCCATTCAAATCAATCAATAAATAGACGAAGGACAAATAAATAGATAAATAAAATAAGATAATAAATGAATAGAATAAAGCAATAAGAAGAGAAAGCCATTTTCCCCCCCGGGGCCTCCGCGAAGCCGCCCCATCCCTAACAGACAAGGAACTCAAGAAGGCAGGGTCAGGAGAAGAGGGGAGGGTAGGGGGGGAGGGGGGGGAGAGAAACGAGAGAAAGGGGGGGGGGGGGGAACAGGGCTTAAGGGTGAGGACAAAAAGGAATTAGATAATGGAGGATAGGGGCTGGGTAAGGCGGGACAGACAGAAGAAACAGGACAGAGAAATAGAGTGCGAAATAAAGAAAATAAATAAATAAATAAATGAAAAAAAAAGCCTAATGAGAAAGAAGGCAATAAAGAATGAATGAACGAAAGAAGCCACAGAAGAAAAAAAAAAACAGAAAGAAAAACAGGTTGAAAAACAATAAAGGAAGAAAAAAAAAAAGAAAAGAAAATCAGATGAAGAAAGAACACGAGAAAAACGAAAAGAAAGCAAAGACGCGTTAAGAAGAAAGAAAAAGACCAAGAAAATAAGATCAAGAAAGAAAAACAGAAAGAAAAAAAAAACGAAAAGAAAGAAAGACAGAACGGAAGAAAGAATAAAGGATGAACAGAAAAGAAAGAACTAAAGAACGAAAGAACAATAGGGGGGGAAAAAAGAAAAAGAGAAAGTCAGAATGAAGACAGAGAAGAACAAGCAAACGAAAGAAGAAAAGAAAGAAGAAAGAAAGAAAGAACACAAGAAGAACAACAACAAAAAATGATTGACAGTAACAAAGCAAACAAAGAACGAACTAAAGGGGAAAAAAAAACACTAAAAACGAAAGAAAACATTTGATCTAAACAAGTAACAGCAAAAGAAAGAAAGAAGAACAACAGGACGAAAAAAAAAAAAGAAAAAAAAAATTTAAAAAAATGGTGAGCCCACAAAACTACGAAAGAAAGGCGTTAAGGGAGGGGATGACAGACAGACAGACAGACAGACAGACAGACAGACAGACAGACAGGAACAAGCAAACAAACAAAGAAGAAAGAAATGAAAAAGAAGGAAATGACAGAATGAAAGAAAATACTACAGAAATTTGGAAGAAAAACGAACGAACAAACGAGAGACAGAGAAGATAGGATGGTTGAATAATTGAATGAATGAATGAATGAATGAATGAATGAATGAATGAATGAAGGGATGAACGAACAAAAACGGAAAGAAACAACGAAAGAAAGAAAGAAACGGAAGAACATGAAAGAACTAAAGGAAAATGAAATAATGAAAATATGAATAAAAGAAAGAAACAATGAATAAATAAACAAATGAATGAATGAATCAATCAAATAATGAATGAATGAATGAATGAATGAATGAAAACACGAAGGAGCAAGAGAGAAGGAGAAACAAAAAAAAACAAAACAAAAAACAAAAAAAAACCCCGCTAGAACGAGAGCCACAAACACAAGTACGACAGACGGAAAGAATGCGAACAAAAAATAAAAATAAAAATAAGAGCGACAGAAAGAAGCGAAGCAAAAAAAACAAAATAACGGAAGAAAAGGGTAAAAAAAAAAAAAAATAAGAAAGAAGATAAAAAAAAAAAAAGACAGGAAGGGAAAGGAGAAGAAAAGACAGTAAGACAGAGGGAAAGAAAGCGAGAAAGAGGGAAAGGAATGTACGAATGACAGAAAGAAAGAAAAACTAAAAACACAGGATGAAAACGAAAGAAAGAAAGGAAGAAAGAATGAAAGAAAGCAGGGAAGGATGGAAGAAAGAAATCAAGACAGACAGAAAGAAAGAAAGGGAGAAAGAAAGAAAAGAAAAGACAGAAAGAAAGGAAGACACAAGGGAAGCAAAGAAAGAAAGAAAAGGGAAAAAAAAGAAAAAATGAAAGGAAAGAAAGAAAAGAAGAAAGAAAGAAAAGAAAAGAAAAGAGAAGAAAGAAAGAACAAAAGAAAGAAAGAAAGAAAGAGAAGATAACTAAAAGAAAAGAAATAGAAGAAAGAAAGAAAGAAAGAAAGAAAGAAAGAAAGAAAAGAAAAGAAAAGAAATGGAAGAAAGAAAGAAAAGAGAAGAGAAGAAAGA
>JAMYXO010004146.1:5000-18112 GCA_033310375.1 Conus canariensis | reverse complement strand
GCGCGCGCGATGGGGTGTGTTTCTTAAAATTGGGAAAGGGAAATTTGTTAAAATTTAGAAAAATGTCTTCTACGAAACGTTTTTTCCCATGTTTTCCTCGTGACTCTATTGTCCATGACCCAATCATGTGTTTGGAAGGGGAAAGGGGCATTACGGGGCCCCCTGTTTCGCTAAATCATTAACGTGGGGAAAAATTGATTTTCTATCCTACGGTGGCCAGTGTTAGCTCGGACAGGTAAAGGAAATGAAAGGAAGGTAAACCAAATTGTGTGCGTTTTGAAAATTGAAAAAGAGAAAAAACTTTTTTTCTCCATCTTCACAAGCCCTTTGCTTTAATGGATTGGGAAACCAGTTGTTTTTTTTATACAAATGCCCAAAAAAGTATTCTACTTTGCTGGCTGACAAAATTGGGGGGTTTTCCCCCTCCCCGTCTTCCCGTTGCTGGCTAAAAAGTGCGGGGGGGCCTTTTTTTTTATTCTGTCAAAGGGAATTTTTTTCCCCCGGCGATTTTTGGGTTTTGCCCGCCCCTGTTGTTTAAAAACCCTGCACGGAAGGGGGCCCCCTTTTTACCAGTGATCTTTACTGATCCAATGTGGGCTCATACACAAATCCTGCTAACAGCAACATCTCTCCGAAAAACGCAAAAAGGATGGGGAAGGGTGACATGGGAAGATGGGGAAAAGGTCTGTGTTTTTCCAAAAGGGCTTTACAAACAGCTCGAGTTCCCAAAAAATTTAAAAAAAGCACAAGCACCTTTACACTTAGATTTGTAAATCACTGCTACAAAAATCCGGGAAATGCCTTTCTTCTTTCTTCGTTCACTCAAACAGGAACCCCCCGAGGCAAAATGACGATGGCCCGTTGTACGTGGAGGCCCTCCAGTGAAACCATAAAGCTTTCCCCTCATCGGTGTGTTGGCAGGCCAGGTCTCTGCCGTTAGCTTTTTATGTGTGGGACAGTCCTGCAGGAAGTGTTCCACTGTCATTGGGGCTGTACCGCATGGGTAACCTGAAGACTCGCCAATGTGGAATTTTGTGAACATGTGATGTCTCAGTCTGGAGTGCCCTGTCCTCAGTCTCAGTAAATGTCTGATGAGGAGAATCAACGCTGGCAACGAATGATGGGAGACTCGCTGGTTTGAGACAGAATGCCGGGACAATAACAGAAAAGCGAGAGCAAAAAATGCATCGGTCAAAACAGACAAACAAAATGCTGTTAGAGCCAGAAGCAATAACCACAAAATTCTAACAGAAAAGTGACTTAAATCCTTGTCAAGACAATATATGACAGACAGCATAAACCTCATAAACAGTACTTGAAGAAAGTTGATATAAATAAATCTTGGTTTTGGAAATAAAAGGCAGTGAAGCTGGGAATAAAGAGAAATGGGAAGAATTCTGTTCCAGCCGACACCCTTCCTTCCATCCATGTACTTCACCACCCCATCACTAGAAAGGAACATGTCTCAACAGTAATATAAGGGTTTAAGAAAAGAAAAACGTGGTTTGACAATCTAAATGTAGATATGCTTAAATCAGCAGACACATTAACAATTTTTTTTTTCTAACTGAATTCTTTTAACTACTTTTTTCCTCGAAGGGGTTGTACGCACGAACACGGACAAAAAAACAAACAACTACTGTCGGTTCAATTCATTAAAAAAAAGCGACGTAGAACGTGTGATTAATTATAATTATAGGCATATTGATCTTAAGTACTTCAGGGATATACTATACTGCTATTTCAAGTAAACAGTTCTATGAAGAAAAGGCCCCCATACACATTACACAGAGGTATGGAGGGGGGGGGGGGCGGGAGTATAGGCTTACAAGATAGACAGGGGTAAGGTGTGTGTGCGTGCATGCGTACGTGCGTGCGTGCGTGCGTGCGTGCGTGCGTGCGTGCGTGCGTGTGTGTGTGTGTGTGTGTGTGTGTTGTGTTGTGTGTGTGTGTGTGTGTGTGTGTGTGTCTGTGTTACTGTGTGTGTATGTGTGTGCATGCGTACGGACGCAGGTGTGTGTGTGTGTGTGTGTGTGTGTGTGAGAGAGAGAGAGAGAGAGAGAGAGAGAGAGAGAGAGAGAGGGAGGGAGAGAGAGAGAGAGAGAGAGAGAGAGAGAGAGAGAGAGAGAGAGAGAGAGAGCAGAGAGAGACAGAGAGAGACAGAGAGAGACAGAGAGAGGCAGGAGGGAGAGATTAGATAATGAAAAAAAAACCCAGCTGATACCAACGTAATAGAATATGCATACATGATGAGTCCTCCCCAGCGGACGAAAGGCCTCGGGAGTAGGGGGGTTGGTGGTGGTGGTCGTGGAACAACTGGTAGAAGAATAATGAAAGCTGGAGGAGGGGGGGGGGGGGGTTGTGGTCAAGGGATTGTAGGGATTGGGGTAAAGGGGGGATGGACGGAAGGAAGAAAAGAGAGAGGGAGGTGGGGAGGGGTGAGGGTGGGAGAAAATTGGAGAGAGAGAGAGAGAGAGAGAGAGAGAGAGAGAGAGAGAGAGAGAGAGAGACAAAGAACTAGAGAGTGAGGGAAAGAGAAACACAAAGACAAAGACAAGAAGAGAGAGGAGAGAGAGAGAGAGAGAGAGAGAGAGAGAGAGAGAGGAGAGAGAGAGAGAGAGAGAGAGAGAACTGGAAAGAGGAGCGAGTAAGAATAGACAGGAAACACTATTTACTGAGAGGAAAAAGAAAGGTAAAAAGATAGCATGGGTCACCCAATACGACCCCAGACTTCCTTCAAAATCTAAAATAATTCGGAACAATCTGCACATCTTGTATGCTAACCAACAGAATAAAGAAATTTTCCCAAAAAAAACTATAATTTCAGCAGAAAGGAAGCGTAAAAATTTAGGAGAAATTTTTAAACCCACTGTCCCTAAAAGATTTCCGCTACACGGCCCTCAAAACAAACCTGGCTTTTTTCCGTGCGCTGCTAAAAGATGTGACACCTGTGAACACTCTTCTACCCTTCTTTCTTTTAAAAGTCCATGGGATAACAGATGCTGGAAAATTAAGCAACATTTTACATGCAAAACGCCAAATGTAATATATGTACTTCAGTGCCAAATTCATCCAAATAAATGGTATATTGGTTCCACAAAAAACCTTAAACTCAGATGGGCCAACCACAAGTCTGATATTAAATTGAAGAAGATCAATAAATGTGCAGTGGCCAAACATGTAACCGAACTTCCACACCCAAATGGTCTGGTGTCTGCAGTTCATGCTGATACCAAAGCTGCTATGGCCTCTGATGATATACGACATCTGCACCAGCATAGTGGAGGCAATGGAAGCCAAAATCAACAAGTTCACAAGGAAATGGCTTGGTGTCCCACCCTGTCTGACTGACATAGCGCTGTACTGTCGCCAAGCAAAGCTGAAACTACCCCTGAAATCCATCCTGGAGGAATACAAAGCAGGGAAGATCAGACTTCAAAGCATGCTGGAGGACTCAGGAGACAAGGTGGTAGAAGCAATTAAGCCCCAGCTGAAGACAGGCAGAAAATGGAAAGTTCAAGAGGCGATGGATTCTGCAAAGAAAGTCTCAAGATCAGAGAAATAACAGGACACACACAGACCAACAGACAGGGACTGGGGGTGACCAAAACTGAATGGTGGTCAAAGGCCAAAGGAAAAGCCAAAAGAGACATGATGATTCAGGAGATGAGAAAAGAAGAAGACCAAAAAAGACTCCAAAAAGCAGTCCAGCAGAGCCAGCAAGGGCAATGGACAACGTGGGAGAATGCACTCCAAAGAAGTCTCACTTGGAATGACATTTGGCACATGGCCCTCTCAGGATCAGCTTCATTCTCAGATCTGCATATGACCTTCTGCCCTCAAATGCAAACCTGGTGAAGTGGGGGAAAACAGACGATCCTGCATGCCCCCTCTGCCATGAAAAACAAACAGTGGAGCATGTCCTAAGCTCATGTAAAGTAGCCCTGGCTCAAGGAAGGTACACATGGAGGCACAACCAAGTGCTCAAAGAAATTGTACAAGTAGTCTGGGCTAGTACCAACACCACAAAAGGGAAAATCAGGACTCCAAAAGCACCCGCAACATTCTTCACGGCAGGAGGCAGCAAATCATGGCCAAGAACAACAGTGCCACTCGAAACATGCAGGCAGAGTCTGCTGGACGGGGCAGATGACTGGGAGTGCACTGCAGACCTCCCAGAATGGAAGAGTCACCCAGAGATCATCAGCAAGAGTGGCATGAGACCAGACATAGTAGTCCACTCTAAGTCAACCAAGCAGCTAATCATGATCGAGCTCACGGTGCCATATGAGAACAGAATGGAGGCAGCTCAAATCTACAAGACTGAAAAGTATGCTGATCTGGCAAACAGCCTGAGGAGAGAAGGCTATCAGGTCAAAGTCCTCACTGCAGAAATTGGAGCTAGGGGGTTTGTAGGAACGTCTGCATACAGCCTCATGAAACAGCTCTCAGTTGCAGGGAAGGAAAAAACCAGAGCCCTGAAAGCAATGGCAGAAGCGGCAGAGAGGTGTTCAAGCTGGATCTGGTCAAGGAGGAACAAAAGTGAACTTCATAAGGCTTAATTTCCCTACAAATATCAGGTGTCCCTGTGGCTCAGTGGTTAAAGCGCGAGTCATTAAGTGGAAAATGAGCATGTCCAGAGGGTCATGGGTTCGAATCCCAGCCATGGCTCGTCCCAAGATGGGAAAAAAAGGGGCAGCAGAGGGACATCCGGAGTCATGAACCGGGTGTGGCCCAACCCCCCTAGAGTGTCAGGAGATAAGGGCCGAAACACTTGCTTGAAGGGGGCTTCTCTTCTGAGGACTCTCTGCTGCCACGCTCTCCACGAGTTTCTTTCTACTCTACAGTTCAAATTTATTTCCATCCATGCCATTGAAACAGTGCACAGTGAAGATAATCTATTGGATAGGGAAACTTTTTGGCAGGCAAATATCGGAACCATTTTCAATGGGCTCAATTATAGGACGGATATCTTTCATACTTTAAGGAAGAGAGAGATTTGGCAGCAATATGAAATATGAAGGACGATGGTCCTTTCGGGATCGGACTGGTGCCTACGGAAGGGGTTTGTGAGAGTGTGTGTCGGGAGGGAGAGGGGAGGGGGAGTGAGGGGTTAGTCTGATGTTATATCGTTTTCTGAATAATTAATAAGTGAACTTGTTTAATTTGATCTTATTGAAGTGTTTTTAGTTCTAAAAAGCCAGTCTTGTCTAATAGTATAAGTACTGGTTATAGTACCAATGTTGTTCACTAGTAGAAATTCATGCTCGATGTAAGTTGCACAATAGCTTCCTTTCCCTTACTTCTTTGCTCCTCCATTTATTCCCCCCCCCCCACCCCACCCCTTTTTTTTCCCCAATTCAATTCATCTCCCATTTGCAAAAGCATCTAGTTCTTTAATTATTCTGTCCCCCCCCCCTCTCTCTCTCTTTTCTCTCTCTCTTTCTCTCCCCTCTCTCTCTCTTCTCCTTCCCCCCTTTTCCCTCTTTCTCTCTGTCTCTGTTCTTCTTTGGGACTCTCTCTCTCTCTCTCTCTCTCTCTCTCTCTCTCTCTCTCTCTCTCTCTCTCTCTCCCTGTCTTCTTGTCTTTGTCTTTGTGTTTCTCTTTCCCTCACTCTCTAGTCCTCTCTCTCTCTCTCTCTCTCTCTCTCTCTCTCTCTCCTCTGTCTCTCTCTCTCTGTCTCTCTGTCTCTCTCTCTCTCAATTTTCTCCCACCCTCACCCCTCCCCACCTCCCTCTCTCTTTTCTTCCTTCCGTCCATCCCCCCTTTACCCCAATCCCTACAATCCCTTGACCACAACCCCCCCCCCCCCTCCTCCAGCTTTCATTATTCTTCTACCAGTTGTTCCACGACCACCACCACCAACCCCCCTATTCCCCCCCCATCCCCCCACCCCTCTCTCTCTCTTCTTGCATTGAGTTTGTATTTTTGCCTTGCACGTGAATGATATGTAACAGGAGGAACTGGATGTATGCCCCAAACTGAACTGTTTCTTCTTGACTCTGTTTTTTTTAAACTGGTCACATTTCACATTCTCCTGATGAAGCCTGTGGGGGAAAGTTCGAGTTTGAATGTTGATCTTATCCTTGTGTGGAGAGAATGAAGAACTTGTTTTTACCTTGTATGTATGCATGTATGTATGTATGTATGTATATATATATATATATATATATATATATATATATATATATAAATGCCCTTTCATTGATATTTCTGTGCTCCGGTATACTATTGTTCATGATTCCCTGTCTACCTGTCTGTCTGTCTGTCTCTTACCATCTGTAAGGCACTGAGATAAAAAAATATATATATATAGCATGCAGAATCGTGATTTTCACCACAAATCTTCTACATGGTTTGAATCTGTACGTAAGCACATTGTCACAAAATCACACCTCTGTCTGTTTTCCTCATTGCTGGTTCTGTATAGGTTCACGCTGTACAGACAATGCTTTTTTTTCTTACTGGTGATGATTCTGTACGTATTAGTAGCATTGCACAGAACAGGACTTTTCCTCATGGATACGATTGTGTATAAGTTGACCTTACACAGGTCATGCCTTTTCTACGTTGATTCGATTATGTACGCGTTCACATTGTACAAATCGTGTGTGTATTCCCCACTGGTTTGATTCTGAACTTGTTCAGATGATGACTCCTTCTCCAGAGTATGATTTTTAGTGAAACGGGATGGTGATGCGATATAGCGGAAACGTTGTTACTTCCTTGTAGATCTCTCTCTCTCTCTCTCTCTCTCTCTCTCTCTCTCTCTCTCTCTCTCTCTCTCACCTTTTTTTCCTTGTTTTTCATATTTAATGATCTGTCTGATCAGTTGTTTTCATTTTAATGACTGTTCATCCCACATGGTATCTTTCTTTGTGCCCTCTCTCTCTCTCTCTCTCTCTCTCTCTCTCTCTCTCTCTCTCTCTCTCTCTCTCTCTCTCTCTCTCTCTCTCTCTCCTCCCTTCTCTCTCAACTCCTCTTTTTTCGTTACCCCTCTATTTACTTTATTTAAAGTATGCACAATAATGTATGCCCATGGGGCTGCATGTAAAAAGAGTAATTTCTGTTTTTTTTCTATTTCCGCTTCAAATAAAGGTTCGTTCATTGTGTCTGTGTCTGTCCGTTCGTCTGTTTCTCTCTCTCTCTCTCTCTCTCTCTCTCTCTCTCTCTCTCTCTCTCTCTCTCTCTCTCTCTCTCGGGGGGTCTCTCGAATTTACCTGGAAGGGAGATTGCGTGTTCAGTTTGTCTCGGAAAAAAAATACAAATTCGGGTACATAGAAGTGTTGGACTGCAATGAAAGTTTGCAAGACAGTGTATGAAGGTGTGCTGAAGACGGTGGTACCAATGGTTTAGTCCGATTGACAGTGGCATAGACGGTACTTACTACTAATTTATCAATACACAAAAAGAACAAAACAGTGATGTGACAGGAATTCAGGACTGGATCATTTTCCGTCGAGGCAGCCACGCACAACATGCGCTTTGCACGTGCACGTTTTTTTCACCTCAGTGGACAGGTAAGGTTACAGGCACATGGAATTAAACTCTCCTGGCCTTTGACTCTGCCTGTGACAATACTGTTGTGTTCACTGCTGACTGCAGTTTGTTTGTCTGGAGAGAACACGAGCACAGGCGCCTGCAATGACTTTTCTTCTTTCTTTTTCGACACACACAGCAAGGGAAAAAATGCAGCTTTGGAAGATGCTCTTTCTCGGCTGAAACATTGTTTTGGCATGCGGGCTGTTGCCTACAGGTTCCATCAGATCACATTCCAAAGACCTGGTACTGTGAGGCTCCGGGCAGTGTGCTGTATGCGAGTGAGGTGCAGCATCGAATCAACCACCATCAAGGACATGTTTGTTTTGATATTTTTCCTATCATGGCTGCTGCTTGTTTCCGGAGACATAGAGAGTAATCCTGGTCTAACAGATGTGTACAATCGTCAGTATAGACGAGACCACACCAAGAATTTCTGTGACTACTCAAACTACAACCAGGCTTTCGACCCAGTCCAGCAACACAGTTCAAACAACTCACAAGGTTCTGACGTCTGCCCTGATTTCTCTGTAACACAGGTCCAGAAAAGAATGCTACACCTTGCAGGTTACCCATGGACTCACAGGGAGGCCACCTATCATCAGGGTGCTTACCCACCCGAAGATGGGCTTGCTAGTTCATTGGACCAACTGCATGAATGGTGTTGCTCCCTTCAAGAGCAGCATGAGAAACTAAAACAGCAAACAGAACTTATTCTGAGGAGATGCAGATTTCTTGAAGAACAGTGTCAGAGCTTGCAGCAATGGAACGATTACCACTGTGACGCTAGCAAGAAAGCTGAAGAGGAGATCGACCACCTGGAATCATTCTCGAGGCGAAACAACTTAAGATTTTTCCACGTATATGAAGGCCCAAATGAGAGCCCCCTACAGTGCACCCGCAAAGTTGTTCAGCTTCTGAACAGATTTTTCCCTGACAAGAAACAATGGACAGTCGATGACATAGAACGTGCCCATCGCACGGGTCACAAGACCGAGGACTGGAACAACCCCAGACCCATCATCGCCTGCATCCACCGCTGGAACGATAAACTCAATATTCTTCAGGCAAACGAGAGCAGGAAAGAAATGGCTGTCTCCATTGGTGTCAGAGTGGCCGCCGACCTGACTCATCGACAGAGCCAAGCTCTCAAGAAAGAAAAGGCAGCAGGAAGAAGCGTCTATTTCTGGAAGGGTCGTCTGCAACACAGACAGTCTCGGCAGCTAGTCAGGAACCATAGGAAATCACTTCCTAAAGACAGCCCTGTTGAGTCTGCAGTCAGAGGAAGAAGGAGCGCGGCAGAAGCTGACAGCAGGAAGACAATGGGGAAGAGACAGTCAGATCCAGAAATAACTGGTGGTATATCCCAAGGAGAGGACCTGATTCAACTCACGTCCAGTCATCTCCATGGAGAGCAGACCAGTGGTCAGACCAGCCAGGTAATCTGCAGCCTGAACAGCCATCCACCCCACCCCTATGACATGAACGCACTTCCGACACTCCAGAGTCAGAAGCCGAAGGTCAATAACAGATACCTTTCATCTGCGGAGCATGAGAGTACCACAGACAGCACAGCTGAAAAAAGACTTGATACACACCAACAAGAAGAGGTCATACTCAGCTCAACTGCAGCTGACAAAGACAATGTTCAGACAACATATGTTACTATGGACAGTAACCAGAAGGCTCACCCATCGACCTGTCAGTCCCAGATGTCTTCCACGCCCGCAAAACCCCAGCCTCAACGTAACCCCCAACCAAGGTACCGGCGAAAAATTGACCAGTGGGGGGTGAGACTGGTAGAGGAAGGTAGAAATGACATGTCCCCCAATGACTTGTTGGTATCCCCTGTCAATGTGTCTCCTACAGCCCCATCCCACAGTGATGATGCCCATGTAGGGAACACGCTGGTGACTGACAAAACCCCTTCACATCAGGATGTTCATCAAGCAATAGACGTTGAGCACTCCAACTCCCTGGTACTAACTGATTGTACCCCAGGGGGTCATTCTGCTCAGATCCCACGAGTTGTGTCTGAACCTGTACCGACTATACCCTCACCCTTAGACACTCCAGACAGCAGTTTGACTCTTGTGAAACAGGCAGTGGCAGTGGGAATGAAGCAAGGTGACGTTGAGAGCCAATCACCCGCCATCTTGCAAGCATGTAGCTTGCCACAGGTGAAGTCCACGGCACAAAACTGTTCTATGGTGACTGAAACTCCTAAAACAGCAGGTCGTCTTACCCGAAGCAAAACGAGGTGCAGACAAATGCAGGTTACAGAGAGCTTTAACCGCATCAGTACAATGGGAAGGGGGAAAGGAGATAGTATGATGGCGGACAGAGGGGAAGGAGGGAATGGAAGAGGTGACAGTGGTGCAGGAAGGAAAGGGGGACAGGGGAGGGAGAGGGGAGGGGTGAAAGTGCTACGGGGGGAAGAGGGGCAGGGAAGAGTGAAGGGGAGGAAGGGGTGAAAGGAGGCAGAGGGGGAAGGCAAGTGGAGAGAGTGGATGGAGAGATGGGAGGCAGACAGACAGAAGGCATCATGGAGGAGACAAATGATGGTGGGGGAAGGGAAACTGGCGGGGGTGGAAGAGGGGGAGATGGAAACACTAAATGACGGGGAGGCCGAAGCCATAACTATATCAATATATGTACGTGGAATTGCGAAGGTTTGATGCAAAAACTGGATATACCAGACGTTGTGTCAACTCTTTTGTCTTTTGATATCTTTTCATTGAATGAAACATTCATATACGTGGATACGATTTCATTTTTGCCTTTTATTGATTATAATGTATTTGCGTCAAAAGCTGTTAAATTGTCAAATCAAGGGCGTAGTTCAGGTGGAGTGTGTGTGTTTGTGCATAAGTGGTTGTCACAATTTGTTAAGAGCATTGATACACATTTGGACCAAGTTATTATATTGCAACTTGATCGAAAGTTATTAGAAACAGATAAGCCAATTTTTCTTATTTGTACATATATTCATCCATATGATAGCAGATACTGGACACAGACAGAGCATGGGTATGGGATTGAAATCATTGAACAATGTTTGATGGACTTGTATGAACGTTACGAGGATTTCTATATTATAATATGTGGTGACCTGAATGCAAGGACAGGATGTATGAATGCATCACTACAGAATGAGCTGTTTACGGACAATGTGTGGAAAACGGATAAAGAAGATACAGATCAGATGATTACTCGGCATTCTGAGGATAAAGAAATAACAGGTTTTGGGCGAGATTTATTGAATTTATGCACAACGTTTGAATGTATCATTCTCAATGGTCTAAGTAATTATGATTTTGATGAATCACTCACTTTTGTATCGAGCAATGGGGGGAGCACAATTGATTACTTTATAACTTCTAGTGGTTTATGTTTACAGAATTATATTAGTTCTTTAAATATTCTGTCCTCCATTGATTCATCACATTTACCTGTTTGTATCAAACTGTTAACCACCCTGAATTCTCAGGCAAACATGGACAGCCAAGGTAAGAAAGCAAAGAAGTGGATGGAAAAGCAATGTTGGGATAAGTCATTAGAGCAACAGTTCATTGAAAATGTCAATACAAAGGAAATGCAAGATATGTACTTACAAGCTCTAGCACATATTGATAATGATGTAAATCAAGCTGTAACCTTGTTTTCTAGAACTTTGGTACTAAGTAGTAACTGCATGTAAAAATGTGTCTGTATTGATAAAGAGATTAAACCTCCACAGTGGTTTGATGCTGAATGTAGACAGTTTAAGGTAAAAGCAAGGAATTCGTTGTTGATACTGAGGAAATCAAACAAAGCAAGGCAATTAACATATACTGTGTCAAATACACAACAATCAGAGGAAAGGAGGCAATTTGTTCAGGATAGGAAGGAGTACAAAACAATGATAAAAAGAAAAAAGAGCAGCTTTAAACGTGAAAAAGCTAGAAAACTTGCAAGTTTTGGCAAAGACAGTAAATCATTTTGGAAAGAAGTTAAATTCATGTCTGGTAAGAAAAGGGCTCGCATTTGTCCTGAAATTTCTGACCAGCAATGGCTTCACTACTTTAAAAGCCTTTTCAATGTTCCAGAAATAAAAACATTTGATTTTAGCCTTGAAAGTTATGAATCAGAATGCAGTGATTTAAACTCACCTATTTATGAAAGAGAAGTTTATGAGGCAGTTCATAAACTGAAAAATGGAAAAGCATGCGGTATTGATGGAATTACTCCAGAAATGCTAAAACTATGTAGTGAGCAATCAGTCAAATTCATGACAAAATTATTTAATAATCTTTTCGAGAAAGGTCAGTATCCTGAGGAATGGACAAAATCCATTATAGTACCAATTTTTAAGAAAGGTGATAAAACAGTGACAGATAATTACAGAGGTGTATCATTACTGAGTTTAATGAGTAAATGCTATACTAATATTCTCAACAAGAGATTAGTGAACTTTATTGAAACAAATAAGAAGCTAACAGAGTCCCAAGCAGGTTTCAGAAAGGGGTATTCTACATTTGACCATATTTTTACCTTGAATGCAATCATTCAGAAATGTTTTTCAAAGAAAGGAGGAAAGCTTTTTGCATGTTTTGTGGACATGAGAAAAGCGTTTGATTCAGTACAACATGGATCATTATTTGAGATTCTGATAAAAACAGGAATTCATGGTAAATTTATTAAGGCAATAAGGGCTATTTATAAATCAGCTCTTTCATGCGTCAGAATAGAGGATCGTGTAACTGATTTTTTTGATTGTCCTGTTGGGGTGAGACAAGGCTGCATCCTGAGCCCAGAACTTTTTTCGATTTTTATAAATGAAATTGCTATGGCAGTGGAAGAAAATGGAATACATGGTATCCAGTTGTTACCAGGTTATGTTGAGCTATGTATACTTTTGTTTGCTGATGATATAGTCCTGCTGTCCGACACCGCTAAAGGTCTACAGAATCAAATTGATGTACTGAACGAATCTTGCAAAAAGCTATTTCTGAATATTAACAAAGACAAAACAAAGGTTATGGTATTTCGAAAAGGAGGGTTTCTAGGCAAAAACGACAAATGGAATATAAATGGAGATTCTTTAGAAGTAGTAAATGAATATAACTATCTTGGTTTTGTGTTTACAACCAAAATGAGTATACTAAAGTGTGTTGATGCTCTGGCGGTGAAGGGCAGAAGAGCTTGCATTGAATGTGGAAACATATTGGCAGATTGCATGATATTTCAAAATCTTGTTTTTTCAAAATATTTGACACTCAAGTACAACCTATATTACTGTATGCAGCTGAAATGTGGGGTATGAATAGATTAGACAACATTGAAAAGGTTCACAGTTATGCATGTAAACGATTTTTACGAGTGCCATTAAAAGTACCAAATAAGTTTGTTCTTGGGGAAACAGGAAGGCACCCATTATATGTGAATAGTTATTTTAGATGTATTAAATATTGGCTTAGAATTCTAAAGATGGACACGACTAGAATCCCAAGGATGGCATATGCAATGCTTTGGAAATTAGATGAAAGGGGCAAAGTTTGTTGGGCAAGTCAGATCAGAAACATTGTGTTCAG
>JAMYXO010004146.1:0-2500 GCA_033310375.1 Conus canariensis | reverse complement strand
CCCCTTTTTTTCCCCCTTTTCCCCCCGGGGGGAAAAAAATTTTTTGGGGGGTTTTGGCCCCCAAAAGGGGGCCAAAAAAAGGGGCCCCCCCTTTCCCCCCCTTTTTTTTGGGGGTTTTTAAAAACCCCGGGGGGCCCCCTTTTTTTTTGGGGGCCCCCCCGGGGGGGCCCCCCCCCCCTTTTTTCCTTCCCCCCCCCCCCCCCCCGGGGCCCCCCCCCGGGGCCCCCCCCCCTTTTCCCCCAAAACTTTTTTTTTTTAAAAAAGGGGGGGAAAAAAAAAAAAAAAAACCCCCCCCCCCCCCCCCCCCCTTTTTTTTTCCCCCCCCCTTTCCCCCGGGGGGGTTTTAAAATTTTTTTTTTGGGCCCCCCCCCCCCCCTTTTTTTTCCCCCTGGGGGCCCCCCCCCCCCCTTTTTTTTCCCCCTCCCCCCCCCCCCCCCCCTTTTTTTTTTTGGAAAAACCCAAGGGGTTTTCCCTTTTTTCCCTTTAAATTTTTCCCGGGAAAAAAAAAATTTTTTTTTTGGGCCCCCCAAAGGAGGGGGTTTTTTGGGGGAAAAAAGGGGGGGGGTTCCCAAATTTTTCCCCCCCCCCCGGGGAAAAAATTTTTTTGGGGGGCCCTTTTTTAAATTAAATTGGGCCCCCCCCCTTTTAAAGAGGGGGGAAAAATTTCCCCCCAAAAAACCCCCAAAAAAAAACCTTTAATTTTTTTTTTTTTTTGGGGGGTTTTCTTTTTTAAAAAAAAGGGTAATTTTTAAATTTTTTTTCCTTTTTTTTTTTTAAAAAAAAATTTTTTTCCCTTTTTAAAAAAAAGGGGGAAGGGGGGGTTTTGGGGGGGGGGGGGGGGAAAGGGGGGAGGGGGGGGGGGGGGGTTTTTGGGGTTTTTTTTAAAAAAAATTTTTAAAAAAATTTTGGGGGGGGGGGGGGGGGTTTTTGGGGGTTTTAATTGGAGGGGGGGGGGGGTTTTTTTGGGGGGGGGGAAAAAAAAGGGGGAAAAATTTTGGGGGGGGGGGCCCCCCCAAAAAAAAAAAAAAAACCCCCCCCCCCCAAAAAAAATTTTTTTAAAAAAAAAAAATTTTTCCCAAAAAACCCTTTTTTCCATTTTTTAAAATTTTTTTTTTTTTTAAAAAAAAAAAAAACCAAAAAAAAAAACCCCTTTCCAAAAAAGGGGGGGGGGGGGGGAAAAGGGGGGGGGGGGGGGGAAAAAAAAAAAAAAGGGGGCAAAAAGGGGGCCAAAAGGGAAAAAAAAAGGGGGGAAAAAAAAAAGGGGGGGGGGAAAAAGGGGGGGGAAAGGGGGAAAGGGGGGGGGGCCCCTTTTGGGGGGGGAAAAAAAAAAGGGGAAAAAAAAGGGGGAAAAGGGCCCGGGCAAAAAAAAAAAGGGGGAAAAAAAAAAGGAAAAATTTTTTCTTTTTTTAAAAAGGAAGGGGGGGAAGAGAGAAAGGGAGAGAGAGAAAGAGAAAAAAAAAAAAAAGAAGAAAAGGGAAAAAAAGGGGGAAAAAGGGGGGAAAAGGGGGGGGGGGGGGGAAAAGGGAAGGGGGGGGAAAAAAAAAAAAAAGGGGAAAAAAAGGGGGGAAAAAAAGAAAAAAAAAAAAAACCAGGGGGAAAAAAGGAAAAGGGGGAAAAAGAAAAAAGGGGATTGGGGAAAAAAAAAGGGGGGGGAAAAAAAAAAAAAAAAAAAAAGGGGTTTTCCGGGGGGGGGGGGGGGGAAAACAAAAAAAGGGGGGAAAAAAGTTAAAAAAAGGGGGGGGGGGAAAAAAAAGGGGGGAAAAAAAAAAAAAAGGGGGGGGGGGAAGGGGGGGGGGGGGGGGGGGGGGGGGGGGGGGTTTTTTTGGGGGGTGGGGGGGGGGGGGGGGGAGGGGGGGGGGGGAAAAAGGGGGGGGGGGAAAAAAAAAAAAGGGGGGGAAAAAGGGGCCCAAAAAAAAAAAAAAAAAAAAGGGGGGTTTGGGGGGGTTTAAAAAAAAAAGGGGGGGGGGGGGGGTTTGGGGGGGGGGGGGGAAATTTAAAAAGGGGGAAAGGGTTAACCAAAACCCCCAAAAAAAAAGGGGGGGGGGGGGGCTTTTGGGGGGGGGGGGGGGGCCCAAATTAAAAAAAAGGGAAAAAAAAAAAAATTTTTTTTTTGGGGCCCGGGGGGAAAAAAACCCCTTTTTCCCCCCCCCCAAAAAAACCCCCCCCAAAAAAATTTTTTTAAAAAAAAAATTTTTTTTTCCCCCCCCCAAAAACCCCCAAAAAAAAAAAAAAAAATTTTTTTGGGTTTTAAATTTAACGGAAAAACAAAAAGGGGGGGGGTTTTTTTTTTTTTTTTTTTTTTTTTTTTAATTTTTTTTTTTGGGGGGGGTTTTGGGGGTTTTTTTTTTTTTTTTCCCCCCCCCCCCCCCCCCTTTTTTTTTTTTTTTTTTTCCCCCCCCCCCCCCCCCTTTTCTCTTCTCTCTTTTTTTTGGGCCCCCTTTTTTTCCCTTCCTCTTTTTTTTTTTTTTTTTTTTTTGGGGTTTTTTTTGGGGGGGGTTTT
>JAMYXO010004145.1:0-18121 GCA_033310375.1 Conus canariensis | reverse complement strand
AGATTTGTTGAGCATTTATGTTATATCATTGTATCAAATGTTGAAGAAATGGATTTCTGAAACATGTCCTTTCGATGTCCTGTAGGGCTGAAAATGTGTGATCTCAAACTCCATGTTTTTTTTGGGGTCCCCCCCCCCCCCCCCATATTCAATGACTGTGTTAGTTATTGGTTCTTTTATTTTCAAAGATTAATGGATTACTGTCAACTATCTGCCGGTGCCTGTTACTGCACCCATTGCAAATATTTACAGTAAAGTAGCCATGCTTGTGATAACCACCGTTGACAAATAGGTTGTTTTTTTTCCCTTTGCCTGGTTTTTGACAATTGATGTTGGTGCTTATCTGTCACGTGCAGAGGTGTGAGTGTTGTGTGGTGTGTGTGTGTGTGTTGTGTGTGTGTGTGTGGTTGTGTGTGTGTGTGTGTGTTTACGGTATGAATTAGACCTATCTTAATGACAGATACTGGTCTGACCTTTTTACCACTGTATGAGGTTATGTCTTTCCTTGTAGGCCATTGCAAAATATAACAGCAACATAATCATGTCGTAAAGATCATGGTATAAACATGTTTTCTTCATTATCTATGTGTGCAGTATATGTGCTCGTGTACTAGTCCTCTGTGAACCTTGATCTATATGTTTTGGTGTTAGCGAGTTTGTTGTCCGGTATTGTCCATGTAATCTGAGTCAAATTTGAAGGAAAATCTGGATTTCCAAAACAAATCTGATATCCTGTGTGCTAGAAAATGTGTGTCTCAACTAACTTTTTTTTCCATATCCAATGACTGTTGTTAGGTTTGTACTTTATTTCAAATATGTAATGATTACTGTCAACAATCTGCAATGGCCTGTTACTGACACGCCATTGCACAATATTACAGGAAGCAGCATGCTGTGATTACTCCTTGGGACAAATAGGTTTTTTTTGCTTGTCTGAGGTTTGGACAATGATGTGTGCTTATCTGCACGTGCAGAGGTGGTGTGTGTGTGTGTGTGTGTGTGTGTGTGTGTGTGTAGTGTGTTTTGGTAATGAAATGAGACAATCCTTAATGCCATATACTGGCTGAACTTGGTACTACTGTGTAATGTTATGCTTCCTTGTTAATGCCATTGTGTGTGCCGTAGACGCGTGTGTGTGTGTGTGTGTGTGTGTGGCGTCGTGCTAGCGTGTTTTGGGTGTATAGCGAGGATGTGTGAGGGTGTGAGCGTGTGTATTTTGAATTACCATGAATTCGTAATGAATGAACTTGGTCTTTCAGATTGATTTGTTTGCTTACTGGTCCCCTAATGACAATTTTGTATTTGCTTATCCTTAATGCCAGATACTTTAGTAATCTTAGTTCCACTACATGAGCTATGCTGCTTCTCATTCTTTGCAATGGCCCTATCCTTGGATCGCATTTGCAAATAATGACAGCAACATACCTGTATTAAAGAGACCATGATAAGCATTTTTTCTTTATATCAATGTGGGGCATTATATGTGCTAGTGTACGTTTCTGTGTGAACCTTGTTCGTATGTGTGGAGTGAGCAGGATTTTTTGACCGTTTTTTTTTAAAATCAATTGAAATCAAATGTTGAAGAAATGGATTTGTATGAGTTTTTCCTGCCCCCTTGGAAGGTCCCAGCACATACCCGTCATTAGGGGTCATGGGGTGATAAGCATGTTTTTCTTCATATCTATGTGTGCATTATATGTGTTTTGTGTACCAGTCTCTGTAAACCCTTTTGTTGTACATGTTTGGGCGTGAGCAAGATTGTTGTCGTTATTGTTATGAAACTTTCTAAAATTTTTGGAAAGGAAAATTGATTTCCAAAACATAACTGATGTCCTGTGGGCGGGAAAATTGTGTGATCTTAAATATAAATTTGTTTACTTTTAATGTTTTGTGTCAGTTTTGTGGTTTTTAAATTAAAAGATTACTGGTTTTACAGTCAAATATCTGCAAGGGCCTGTCCCCGATTACGCCTTTGGCAAATATTACAGTAAAACAAGATGCGTTTACAAACTCCCGAACAAATTAGGTATTTTTGTTTGGCCCCTTGTTTGGGAAAAGTCATGCCCGTAACCAGCACGTGGAGACATGTGTGTGTGAGTGGGTTTGTGTGTGTGTTTTGTTTTTTTTTTGTGTGTTTTGTGTGCATGTGGGTGCGGTTGCGCGCGCGCCGGTGTGTGTGTGTATGCGTTGTGTGTGTGTGTGTGTGTGTGTGTGTCCCCCATGTTTTCCCGGAAAATTAATGAGACTTGTTCTTTCATAGGATGGTTTGGTTAGTACTCCTAATGACAATTAAAAATGTTTAAACCAGAATACCAGATATTTTGGGTAATCTTTGTGCCACTATATGGGAAATTGCGCTGTCTCATCTTTGCAATGGCCTGTCCTTGGTACGCCATTGGCAAATATGACAGCAACATATCCAGTTTTAAAGAAAGCCCATGATAACATGTTGTCCTTCATATCAATGTGAGCATTAATGACTAGTGTACATGTTCGTGCGAACCTTGTTCTGTATGTGAGGTGTGAGTGGGATTATTTACCGTTTTTTGTTTGTGACCAATTGTATCAAATGTTGAAGTAAATGGATTTCTAAAACCATCTTGATTTCCTTGGGCTATAAAAGTTGATATCTAACTTTCATTTTTTTTTCATTTCAATTGACTGGTATTAATTTTTGGTCTTTCTTTCAAAGATGAATGGATATTACTGTCAACTATCAGCAGGGCCTATCACTGACACGCCTCTGCAAATATTACAGTGAAGCATCATGCTGTGATACTCTTTTGACAAATAGGTTGTTTTTTCCTTTCCTGTTGGTATTAGGACGTTCCATGGTGTGGATTATGTGCGGTTCATAGGTGTGTGTGTGTGTGATGGTGTGTGTGTGTGTGTGTTTTGTGTGTGTGTTGGTTCCAGTAGAATTAGACAGTCCTTAATGCCAGATAAACTTGGACTGAACGTTTGTACCACTTGAATGAGTTTTAAGCCTTTCCTTGAGTAGGCTATAGCCAATATACAGCAAGAAACCCTGTCCGTAAAGAGTCCATGGGTGATAAACACGTTTTCTATCATAACAAAGTGTGCAGTAAATGTGCTCGTGTGGCCAGTCTCTATACCTGTCTATTTGTTTGGAGTTAGTGAGATAGTTTTTACTGTAATTGTTTATGTTATATCTATCAAATTGGGAAGAAACATTGATGTCCAAAACGTATCAGATTCCTGTGGGCAGGAAAATTTGTGATCTTAAAAATATCGTTTTTGTTTTACTTTTAATGCCTGGTGTCAGTTTTGGTCTTTGTTTTTAAAAAATTACTGGTTTACTGTCAAATATCTGCAAGGGCCTATCACTGATATGCTATTGCACATGTTTAAAATAAAACAATAATGCTGTGATTACTCCACAACAAATAGATTGATTTTGTTTGGTCTGTGTTTGGAAGTGCTGTGCTCGCGTGGTTGAATCCTACCTTTCCAAGATGGTACGCTCATTCCTTGTGTCCTCCTTGTATGATTGTTCTTTGACTTTCGTTTCAGGGAGGGCTTCGAAGATTTTTAAATTTTCTTTCCTTTGACCAATTAAAGAACGAGGGATAACCATGATTAAAGTTCTGCCCGTAGCTGCCTTCTCTCTCTCTCTCTCTCTCTCTCTCTCTCCTCTCTCTCAACCTCTCTCTCAACTCTGTCCCTTCCTACCCTCTCTCTTCTCTCTCTCCACACTCCTCTCTCTCTCTCTCTCTCTCCTCTCACAGCCATACCAGAATGAAAGCGTCAGTGCAGTACAGAATAGTACAATAGAAAAACCCAGAACGACAGTATCAAACGACAAAACACTTTAAACCAGCAGAGAATGTCCAACGTTAATAGATCGTACAGACTTGTCTTGGTGATTATGAATTATAGAGGAAAGAAAAAAGAAAAGGAAACAAAAACCTGACATGATTGAGGGAAAAAAAAGAAAAGAAAAAAAAAACAAGAGAAGGGGAAAAAATAGGATGATGAAGGACCCCGACAGTGGCGATGAGGAGGAATAACCGAAAGCATGGACCAACCTAACAACAGATATATTTACATCAATGAAGTTAATTCTGAAAGATAGGGGGGGGGGGGGGGTGGGGGGTTGGGTAGAGAGAAGAGTGAAGGGTCAGGTCAGCACGCACTTTCCTCATCACCGAGGGGGGGGGTGGTGGGGAACGACGGGATGTTTGGTGATGGAGGAGAGACGGGAGGAGGGAGAAGAGAGAGAGAGTGGGGGTGGAACGGGAGAGAGAAGAGAGAGAGGGTGTACGGGAGAGAGAGAGAGAGGGGGTACTGGAGAGAGGAGAGAGGGGGTACGGAGAGAGAGGGGGGGGAAAACGGAGAGAGATAGAGGGGGGTACGGGAGAGAGAGATGAGAGGGGGTATACGGGAGATAGAGAGAGAGAGGGGGGGGTAACGGAAGAGAGAAGAGAGGGGGGGTACTGGAGAGAGAGAGGGGGGTACGGGAGAAGAGATAGAGAGAGTGGGGGGGGGGGTACGGGAGAATGAGAGAGGGGGGGTACGGGAAGAGAGAGAGGCAAACTGACAATGTTTTTTAGATTTTGTTTTTTAATTGGAGAAACATGTGGTTGTATATATTATGAAACATGATTGTATATTAAAAATGTACGTATAATCCTTCTTCATACAAGAAAAATGGTTAAATTACAACATACTTTCACACCTCCGAGCGGAATGCAATGGGGAGGGGAAGGTTGGGAAGGGGTAGGTTTGGAGAGGGAGAGAGCGAGATTCCATCACATAAGCACATTAGTAATGCAGTAATGATAAACTGTTAAACAAATTGAGAATAAAAACTCTATTACGTTGTGAAGATGAGGGGTGGTAGGGTGGGGGTGGGATTAGGGGGAGAGAACACACATTTCCTCCGTCAAATCTTAGATCTGGTGAAAAAATTTAATCTTCCTTCATAAATTTAGAGATCACATCAGGAGGGACATGGGAGTCTGCAGAAAGTTTTATATGTCGGAAGGGGGGGGGGGGGGGGGTAACGGAACATTAACATCTTCCTCTGCCTTTCATCTGTGATGGTGTGGAGGGGTAAGGTGTGCAGGTGAATACAGGCAGATGGTGGTAAGTGCAGGAACCAAGGACAGCAGTCCAGTCATGAAACACACAGGAAACGTGGAGTTTTTTTGTTCCTTTTATTTCTCTCCCATGGCAAGGAGCTCAATCCAGGAACACTGGCCTGTGATCTATCTTTCAGCACTCAGGCACTGAGCGCTCTCCTAGCGAACACTCTAGCAAACACTCACGGCAGCACTGTAGGCTTACACTCCTCACGTAACACTTTGCCGTGCCCAAATATAAACGCTTTGACCGGAACCGCAAAGAAACAAAAAAAAAATGAGCCCGCGAGACGGCAAATGACAAAATTTGTTGGCAATCTGCCCGCAAGCTTCTGCGTTGTCTAGCTCGCCGTCCGTTCAAAGTAGCCAAACATATATTCTGACATAGATGAAAACACCTCAGAACCCAAGGGAATAAAATGCAATAAGACATATTTTACTATTCAGTGGCTGTGTAAAGTTATTGGTGATTTAAATCCCGTGAAATGAACCCACGTTTAATGAGCTTACGTCATATTTTCCTTTATTTCCGATGAAAAAACAACAGCAATGAAGTAATTTTGTAACGAGTGAAAAGCGATGAATTTCACCTCTTTCTATACAGAAAATTTCATTATCTAAGATGCCATCCAAGCAGAGAACTTTGCGTGTTATAGTTTTGAAAGAAAAACCTCAACTTTATTTATCGTCACCATGGCCGCGCCATGTGCTTTCGAACACATCTTCGAATAAAGCGTTAATTCCGTTGAAATGGTCCATCATATGATAATTTTTTTATATATTTTCGCTTGCTCTATTAAAGAAAATGGAGTTTATTAAAAAGCATTTCGATTGGAAGTCAGCATTTCATGAAACACAATTTAGATCAGAACTCCGACAATCAACAAAGAAGGCTACTCGCTCAATCGACCGGCGCCGTACCGTCATTTTCGTTATAGTCTCAAGCTTGTACAGAAAAGATCATAGGCATGCGATATACGAAATGAGAGCTTATGGACTTTACAATCATGCGCAATCCATGATTCTTTGGATTCTCTCATACATTTTTGTGAAAATCAAAGAATTTATTACAGTTTGTCCGTCGTGTCAATTCAAAATGGCGCCACAGATTAATTTGGTCGGAAATACCAGAATTAGTGAAAAATGGGCTTCTCAGTCCAACACGAATGTAATGAAATAAAATGCATTAATTTATGTGACTTCAGCGACGTATACACAACTATATATGTTCTGAGGTATTCATATTTAAAGAATTTACACAGTAAAAATGAAGATCAATACGATCAAGGGAGGTAAGGGAAGATAACTCAATAACAAAATCTCTCGTTTATGACGGGTGCCCCAAAAATAGACACTGTTAGCACCCGGCTACATATCATAACAAACATGCACACATTTATACCAAAAATATATCAAATTCAAGACTAACTAAGCCAACGAAACAGGGTAATCTCCAGACACCCTCGCGTACGCGATTACCATGAAAACTTATACATAAAAAAAATCCAAACGAAACAGAAGTTGTAAACTAAAGGTTTGATCCGACAACTCATCCGTCAAAGAATGGCGTTATATCTTACTTGTCTTCTCTGGAATGATAGCATCCAGGTTATATATTCTCATAATGTTTTGATCATCCGTTTCTGTTTGATTTTATGAGGTTCAGCAATTAATTTCACAGTGATGTTGATTAATAAACTCGTTATCATACCATAACACAACAGTAAAATCTGCCTTTCAAGCAAAGTTTTAACTGAAAAAAAGAACAATCTCCTCAGTTACCTGATCGACATAGAACAAAGAAAAATGAAAGTGATCTGGCCTTTTATTCTACAAAGAAATATTGAACAAGAAGAAACATTTTGTAGACAGATATGTTTTAACGCTCAATCTTCCTTCTTTTCAAAGAAAAAAACTAGATAGTAAGACGTCATCTCAGCACACAAACAGTTTGCTAGGCAGGAAACAATGCTTGTGCTCCCGCACAGTTTTCTCTCTTTCTGAACTCCCCATCCTCAACTCTGACTTTTTCACTGCCAAATCGAAACAATCCGAGACAATCAGACATTTGCAAATTTCACTGGATCCCTTCTTGATAGTGAACATATCTTTTTCAGGCCAACGCTTGGACTGTTTTTTCATTTCATTGACCGAGGATGGCTGACATACAGGTGATAGTTATATGCGCCTAGAAATCACGTGACCTTGACCCATTGCCCTTGTGCCAATAAATCCAACCTGTTCCACTGTATTGATGTTTTTCTCACCTTTCATAACTCATGATATTAATGCTTCCCTCTCAGACTCAGGGCTGTTTGTCAGAGGTGTTCAAAGCTTGTTCCCAAGAATTTAAAGAAATGATTTACATTGAATAAGTGCAGCTTTGGAAAACGACTACAAAACTGAAGTCCTCCTTGCTCCTCCCAAACACCAGATCATCCCGCCCCCTACAACTTCTTCCATCTGATAATCCTCTTCCAACTCAGGCTGTACCTCGGAGTGACTTTTTTTGATTCCGCCCTTTTCTTTCAAGCACCACGTGGGCTAATGTTTGTAAGGGCAACCATATCTGGCAATAACGTAAGATCCAGTTCAATCAAGACACTTTCCACTTCACTGAAGCACAAAAACTCTGGGGTTTGTTCCAGTTCTCTCAATCTGAACTACTGCAATCAGTCTCGTTGGCTGGCTCACCAAGGTTAGCTACTCAATAATCTACAGAAGAGTACAGAATAGCGTTGCCAGGGCTTAGTTTGCCAAAGCATCCACACTCAACATGATCCACTCCTCAGATGCAAGTCCCTCCAATGGCGTCCAATCCTTAGTACGATTTGACTGCAACTGGCTTCTAATCTGTTTCTCTTCCGTTACTGGTTCCGGACCAAAATAATCTCTCAGACATCCTCCAACATCTACACCCCATCCCGTCAACTTCGTTCCTCTGCCGACTCCGCCTCTGCGGATTCCTTCTGTCAGAACAAAATCTTTGTTAACGTTCTTCTCTCCTTCCAAGGACCAACAGACAGAATACACTTCCCATCATGTCAGACACCTACCTTCACCCTCTTCCTTTCAAATCAGCGTTAAAACAAATTTCCTTTCAACAGTCCGTAACCCTCCCCTACATCCCATTATCACCTCCCAAGTGCCTGAGTGGGTTTTTTGCGTGCACTCCGGTGGAGTGCCCTTGTTTGTCACTTACAGATTCAATATTTGGTCAAAATCTTTTAAATTTCAGGTTACCACATCTCCCATTTTCCTTCTCACGTCTATTCCCCACACCACATAATTAAAGATAATATAGAATAATAAGCTATTTATATACTGAATCTCAAAACATTAAGTCCTTGTCAATGTGGGGAGTCTCTCATCCAGCATGTCCGATGACATACGATTGGCTTTTTACGAGTTCAGTTGTTTAGTTTTTATCACACAAAATCACGAATGCTCTCTCTTCTCTCCTTTCTCTTTATATCTGTCTGTCTGCTGTCTCTCTTTCTCTCTCTCTCTCTCTCCTCTCTCTCCCCCCCTCACTCTCCTCCCTCTCACTCTCCACTCTCTGTGTCTCTCTCTCTGTGTGACCCATCTTGATATCATCATGGTGATAGGATTTAAGTTCTGCAGATTGAAGAGCTTCGCAACTAAGGAGTTCTGCCCGTTCGAAGGTTTAGAATGTAAAGCAAGAGCTATGGCATCAGTGAGAATGAAAGAATCCTGCATGTACTCCCTGTCTTGTGGGTAACAGCCGCCTGTTTGGTGCCCCCTACTTTGCCCCTCCGCACCTTCTTCACTGAAAAATACCCCTACCCCATCTACCCATCCCACCGGGGGGAGGGGGGGGCCTTGTCCCGCCCGAAACCAGTTGTGAACTGGGGGGGGGGGGGGGGGGGGGGGGGGGGGGGGGCCCTCTGGCAATATGCAGAGGTCTTGCACCAATGGCACTGGAAGCTGCAGAAGGGAATACATTGATCATCTGTACTGTGTAGATTATCACTTTGTGTTCGAGTATCCACTCCCATTGTAATGGGGGTGGGGAAGGGTGAGGGATTCCTCTTTTTCTTTGTTTCCTGCGAACCCTCGGTCCCAACACATAACTGACGAAATAAAATGAAAGGCTGGGGTGTGTGGATTGTTGGTACTGAAATATACGATTGGAAACCTTCATGAATTTGCATCACCCAAGTTCTGAGAAGGATGTAGGTTGGTTGTGGCGGATAGGGGCCTGTTGAAATGGGGGGGGGGGGGGGTGGGGGGCTTTGTGGCTTAATTTGAATGGGGAGTGGTGGTGGAAAGTATATGTCGATTCAGGGCACGTTGAGGTGTATGGAGAGTGGTGGGCGTATTCGTCTCTAAGCAAATTGATAGAAGACTATCATCTTTAAAGGGACAAACGTATTAAAAATCAATCATTCGGCACAGTTTAAACTGTAAACTGTGTGCGTGACTGTTAATTTTTTCCATATATATTTCATTCCGTTCCGAATGTTGAGCCGCGTTCTGGGAATTGTGGAGGAATACATATTGGAGCGAGTTTGGTGGAGAGCGATTGACGAGAGTGAAATCGAAGATAAATCTTTTTTGGTCCGTGTCATTTTTCCGTGATTTGCTCGATATAGAATTTTACAACTGCATGGTTATACACCCAAAGTACAAATTAGTGCTTGTTTAGATATTCGGACTTGTTCTTCCCAGTAAGTTTATGGTCTAAATCGCCAAATTCCGTTAAAATACCATTGGAAAATAAACAATCCCAGCAATGAAGAAACTATGTCCCGTTTCTTGCATTCTGATGTATGCTATCATATTCCCTGACAATTTATTTAAAATTATTGTCCTTGCATCTCAAATTCTAACATAACCAATGCCAGATTTCATTAGTGGGGGAGTCGTACAAAAATTGATTTGTAAGCTTTATTTTATGTATACCCATGGGTATTTCAAATTAAGACTCTTGGTGTACTACTGTTCCAACGTTCATAGTCTGATCTACCATAAAAGTACATTCTATTATATACTTCTATATGGAGCTTTTAAGTGGAAGAAATAACAAAAAAATCAATATTCCCACAAACAAAGAAAAACTCAGCTTGACGTCTATGGAGAGAGCCACAACAAATTGTCCTTATTATTCAATTGTTCACACCTTTCTTCGCTCTACCTACGATACCTTATATCCTTGCCATATTTTCAGTGTGATAATTCAAGCACATGCCAACCTCCCTACAACAGCTAACAAAACACTGACGCAAGAAAAAGTAAAACACGTTGAACACTAATTTTGTTTCTCTGTTTAGCCTCTGTGATTTTTAGTATAAATACAATAATTCAGAATGTCGTGTGCGTGGAGTGCGTGTTGTTCCTATTGTTTATGTGTTATGTGTGGGCACGCGCGCGCTTGTGCGCGTGCGCTTATATGTTATGTATTATTGATGGTCTTGTTTCTTGATCTTGATCCTAATGATCTTCTGAACAATCCACACACACACAGTCACTACACACACACACACACACACACAACCAACAACACACACACACACACACACACACAAACACACCACACACACCCGCTCGCGTCGCAGCGCTCGCGCGCGCGCGCGAGAGAGAGAGAGAGAGCGAGAGAGTAGAGGAGAGAGAGAGAGAGAGAGAGAGAGAGAGCAAAAAGAAAACATAGAGAAAACGTAAATGGCAATGTAAAAAGGTAAAATGAAATTAAACTGAAATAAAACAGAGAAAAGGTACGGATCGCTTGCTCTGGAATGCATAATAAGGACAATGATCCCAAGATGTTCAACAGAGATGGATTGCAGGGCAGTCAGGGGGGGGGGGGGGGGGGGGGGGGGGGAATTGTGTGTGTGGGGGGGGGGGGGGGGTATATGGAGGTAGATTAAAACGCTGGCTGATACTCAACTTGCTTTTCCCTTTTTTCTTTTTTTTTTTTTGTTTCTTTCCCCTCCATTTCCTTCTCTTTCCTCCTCCTCACCTCCTCTGCTCTCGCTCGTTCTCTTCCTCTTCTCTTTCGTCGTCTTTCTTTCCTTTCTTTCTTTCTTTCTTCTTTATTTCTTTCTTTCTTCTTTGTCTTCTTCTTCTTCCTTCTGTCTGTCTGTCTGTCATCAGTCTGTCAGTCTGCTATCTCGTCCTGTCTGTCCAGTCTCAGTCCGTCACTGTCTGCCGTCGGTCTGTCCTATTTCGTCTGTCACGGGGGGGTCTGTCTGTTCCTGTCGCCTGTCTGCTGTCTGTGTGTCTGTCCTGTCCTGTCTGTCTGTCTCTCTCCCTTCTCTCTCTCTCTCTCTCTCTCTCTCTCTCTCATCTCTCTCTCTCTCTCCCTAATTCTCCCAGCGCACTCTCTCTCTCCTCTCTCTCTCTCTCTCTCGCTCTCTCTCTCTCTCTCTTTCTCTCTCTCTCCTCTCTCTTCATAATTCCTCCCCAGCGCAAACGCATGTACATACATGCTGTGTTGTTGTTGACATGTGACCCCCGGAGAACCAAAGGAGGACATTCATGATCTTCTGGCACAATTACTGGGATTTGTGACCCCCCCCCCCCCCCTCCCCAGTGAGGAAGAGCCATGGAATAATAATGCCATGCACAGTGGACTTTTCAAACTTAAACCAAAGGTGAGTGCCTCCTCATGTGTCGTTTTGATATTTTGTTGCTGTTTTGCCATGACTACGATTCGTGCACCCTGCACCTATGGAAGTGCCCACTACGTGTACGGGTCAGGGCTCCCTGTTCAGTGGTTGATCAGGTCCACCTACTCATCCCTTCGTGGTTGTAGTAAACTGAGGAAGGGAACCTTCTGTGTTCCCACCATTACCCTAAGCGTTAGGTTGCTCTTCTTTTGGTGTATTAGGGATGTTTGGGGGGGGGGGGGGGTAATTAAGACCGAGTCACAGGCCATCACTTCTGTGGCTGCCTTGTTGTCAACAGCAGGCAAGATTCTTGGCAGGATTACTGCTGAGCTGCTTATAACACATCTTGAGCGATAGCATTTGTCAGAGAGCCAGTGTGGCTTCAGGAAAAGAAAAAAGGGAACCCTTTTGGTTTGGTATTTTCTGCCAGAAAAAAAATGTCTGGAGCATAAATGCCGACCTTCTTCCAAAATTATATCCTATGTTCACCAGACCAAGGCCCCACAATCCTGTCAGAAGAGAGCACACACGTATGTGTAAATTATTTGTGCGCCAGACAACACACACACACACACAACACACACACACACACACACACACACACACACACACACACACAGCTACACACACACTAATAACACGAATAGTGGAAAGACCCGTAAAGTGAAGGGACACACACACACACACACGACACAGCACTAATCAAGCAGACACACACACACGACATTTTAGTGCCGCAAGAAACCAACAACACAACATGCTCTCGCGCGCGTATATTTTTAGTGCACCAAGACCATTTCACAACCTACATAACACACACACAACAAGGACCTCACACACTACCCAACACAACAACAACACACTACACACACAACACAAACAACAATACTAACACATGTACGACAACACACAACAACAGACACGAATATTTATTTGGTGCACCAGACGCATTCACACCCACACACACACTCACATACACAACAAACCAACACACAATACACCCACACACTCACGCACTCACGCCTGCCACACACGCGCACACACACACACACGCACAGTACACACACACACTACACCACACACACACACCCACACACAGATGAAGAGTTAAAACCAGTTGACAGGCTGACTGTCAGCACATCTGTGATAGGCATGTAGTGATCGTTTGCAGCCAGGACCTCAACAACAACCTGCATACTCACTGGTCACTCGGCTGATCTTTTCTTAAATAGGTATTGTCGTTCAAAATCGAAGGTTGAATCTCAAACTGGTCTGCATTGACAGGTGTCGTTTTTGTTGTTGTTGTTTGTTGTTTCTTTTATTTAGTTTTTGTTTGTTTTTTTTGTTTTGGTTTTAGTTTACTGAACGGCCGCATTACACCGCTTTCGGTCACATCATAAGTACCGTCCTCTTGTCAACACCCGCCATTTGTGTGGAAAGAACCCCCCTGCTGTTTTGTGGACTAACCAACAGCGTCTTACTTAACTGAAGAAACGTATTAACTAGTATAAGATATTGTGTCCTTTAAAACTGGAAACAATAATGAATAGCAGATAATTGTAAATTCGTAATAAATATAAAACGAAGCGAGCGCCTAAATCTGACGAAAACCCGCGTCCTTGCATTTTCAATTGGTGCCCTGCATATTCTGATAAGTCTTACGGTTATGGTAAATGATTTGCTTATCCAAGAACGGGGCAATTTATGGGTAACCAAAAACACCCCCAAAAAACCTGTAATCTGTATGCGAGGTTTTCATAAACCGAGGTTTCATGAATTGGTGAAGTCCCCTTTAAGATATAGTTAAATCTTTGGCGGAGGATTTTCTGTTTGTTTGTTTTTTTCCCCCTTAGTTTTTCGTTTCTCGTTAACGAAACTTTCCATAAGCGATTTTTTGTTAAAGGCTTGGAGTACTGTTTGCAATACCTTATTTTCTCTCTGTCAGTAAGCACACACAGAAGAGTAGAGGAGGAGGAATGAGGAAAGAGAGAAGAGAGATAGAGGAGAGAGAGAGAGAGAGATAGGAGAGAGACAGACACAGAGACAGACAGACAGACAGCCAGACAGAGGCCAGAGAGAGAGAGAGAACAGAGAGAGAGAGAGACAGAGAAGAGACAGAAAAGAGAGAGACAGAGAGAGTTAGAGACCGAGAGAGACAAGAGAGCGACAGAGAACAGAGACAGAGAAGAGAGACAGAGACAGAGAGTGAGAGACAGAGAAAAGAGTCAGAGAGGGACAGACAGATGAAACAGACAGAGAGATAGATAAAGTAGACACAGAGATGAGAGACACAGAGAGAGAACAAGAGGCCATACATCGAGCTAGCGAGCGAGAGAGAGAGTGTGTGTCACAGCACAGGTTGTAGACACACAAGGACAACCACTAACCGCACAGCTTTTGTGCACCTTATTATATGTGATTTAAAAGAGCCGAGAGCATGGCAACCTGTCAATGTCCCAACCGAAGATCTCGATCTTTGAGTAAATGCGTATATTTTCATTGCTTTTGTTCTCTCTCTCTCCTCTCTCTCTCTCACTCTCTCTCTCTCACTCTCCACTCTCTCTCGTGTGTGGTGTGTGTGTGTGTGTGGTGGTGTGTGGTGTGTTGAGTGTGCGTGTGTAGTGAGTGTGTTTTCCTTGGCGACACAAAGGGCCAGAAAGCGTAAACGATTGTCCGGGTCTCACGTCACGGCCGTGCGCGTGCGCAGCTATACTCAGACGACATGTAATAATGGAAGCCAGAGTTATGACTGAATTTAACAACGCTGTTTCTGGAGAACATGCATATTATAGTTTAGTACTGGTATTTTAACAAATAACTGTGCATTAATTGGCCAGTGAATGATTCAAAACATGCCGGAGAAGTGTTGTGATTATTCTGTGTTTACAACACTCATCTGTTCATTCTTTGGACAGTGAATAAATCACACATGTCAAATGACGTGCCTGTGATTTATTCATCGTTTGATACAGTGTTTTAATAGTCCTGCGGTGCGATTATATGGACAGTGCAAATGATTCAAACAGGCAAAAGAATGCTTTTTTATTCACGTTTTGATACTGTTGGTTTAATATGTCATCGGTGCATTTAGTTGGACATGGAATGATTCAAACAGCAAAAGAGTGCTGTTTTTATTCATCGTTTGATACAGTGTTTTAATAGTCATCGTTGCATATTTGGACCAGTGAATGATACAAAAACATCCAAAGAAATAAGTGCTGTTTGTCTGGGTGGTATTGACAGTTGTGGACAAGAAATTGAAAAAAATTCAGTGTTTTTCTTTTCCTGCTGATGCAAGCGTCGCGTCTGCGACCGAGCGTAATTCTCGAGCAGACTTTGATCGATTTTCGAATTCTCATGTGTATGTCAAAGCACTTCAGTGGAGGCTTACTTGTAACAGTAGAACTGTGTACGAGGCCAGAGGGGCAGTATTCTCACTGATAGAGAATTAATTCAAAATCAACTGACCGAAAGCCTACTCCACAAAATGTTACAACGTGTCATATTTGTCAAGGAGGCCGCCAGCCAAAAAGGAAAATCCTGTCCTCGAAAACCGCGCCGCTGAAGCACGACAGAGAGATCGATAAAATTTCCGTGATGTGGATGGACGCGACAAATTCACCAATTTTTCCTACATGAGTTCAAAATCTAAAGACAGAGTCGACAGTAAATTATGGGCGTGCAAGGCTGGACCGCACTACCGCTGGCACTAGTGATGGCATCACATGCCGATTTATATTGAGTGTCTATATTAAAGAGGACTGTTTCATCCTAGGAACAGCGCCCCTGAACTTATGTTTGTAATATTTCCTCAACGAAAGAATTGGTAAGCATTCACGTATGGTAAGTGACGTTAACGTAAATGTGATCCTGAGGGGGGTAGGGGGGGTGGAGTGTTGTGTGCGGCGTACGTGGCATGCGTGAGTGTGAGTGTGTTGACTGTGAGTGTGTGTGTGGTGTGTGTGTGTGTGTGGTGTGTGTGTGTTTACGATGCTAGTGTGATATGTGCGTATGTTAGCGTGCTATTGTGTGAGTGAGTGTGTGTTTGTGTGTGTGTGTGTGTGTGTTTGTGCGCGCGCGCGCAGCGCGCGTGAGTGTGTGAGTGGATATGTGTGTGTGAGCGCGCGCTTGCATTGCCTGTGGTCCATGTGTAGTGTGCATGATTTTTTATGTTCCACGCGCACGTTGCGTGTATGTGTGTGAGTGTGTGCTTACTTATGTATGTCTCGCAATACTGTGTGTGTGTGTGTGTTTGTGTGTATGTGTGTGTGTGTGTTGTGTGTGTGTGTGTGTGTATGTGTGTGTGTTTGTGTTGTGAGTGTGGTGTGTTGATAGATAGATTGGTGCGCGTTGTGTGTCGTGGGACATATATTTGCTTATCAAATGCGTACGAGAGGCACATGCATTGTTGATGGATAGCTATATTCCGCGTTTCAAAATATCCTCTAACTTTTTCTTTGCATGGACAGGTTTCCAGACAGCTGGGTTGAAATGTTACTTTTTATGGACAGAAGGCTACCTGCTGTTTTGAACACACCGTCCATAGTTTTGACACCACCACAGTCACAGTTTTTAATCAACCAGCGTCAAGGGAGGTCACTGAAGAGAGTAACGTGGATGCAGATTTCCATATGATGCACATGCAAGACTTATGTTCATCGAGAAAACAGAAGGTGGAAGAAGAAGATAACATTCTATACCCCAAGAAAGACATCAGTTTTTCGCCGAACAACGAAACATCGATGAACACGGCCTGGAAGAGAGAAGAACGCTGAACTCATGATTGTACTGACGATGATTTCGCCTCATGTGGGGCACTCGGTTCTGGAGACATCCATCATGATACCACTGGAAGAAGCAGGGAATCAGTTGACTGGCAATACTCTGATTTAGAAAGGGCAACAATTTCTACAGTGACTGTATTGAAGTGACCTATGAACAGTTGAAGGCACTGATGTTTGCCTCAGTCTACCGTGTGTCAAGCCGCTTCGCGCCAGACAACTTGTGTAAAGGATGGTCCACAGTGATCAAATAAAAGACTACATGCTGCAGGTAGGGGAAGCCGCAGATGGACTGTTCTACATACCTGTCAGACTGGACACGTGGAGAAGCCCTTACCTGGCCGTCAGGTTATGCAGTTGGCATCGTCCCACTGAAGTTTTCAGTATGTTCCAGGTGTTGACAGGCAGTGTAAGCATGTACAGCAGTTGTTCTATCCTGTGGCAATCAGTGGGCACTGATCAATGGTACCTGGTCCAATTCATCAGCTTTCTGAATAGAACATGACCCAGAAACATGCGTGATGATTGGTATGTGGTGATACGGCCAGCCAGTATTGCAGACCAAAGTGGAAATATTCTTGAACAATTATTCCAAGACTACTGTGTACATCTTCTAACAAGCCAACCCAAGGAACTGAGGCTTAAAAGAAAGTGATGGATTTCCTTTCAAGCAAGCTAAGGTAGGCAATTTATTATTTCTTTCCGCACCTCTCTTCTCTATCTCTCAGTCTCTCACTCACCTCTCTCTCTGTCCCCTGTCTGTGGTCTGTTCTGTCTTACTGTCTGTCTGTCCTGTCCTCTGTCTCTGGTCTCTATCTCTATCCATCATTGTCTGTCTTTCTGTCTGTCTGACTGTAAGTGGTAGGTGTGCGTGCGAGCGTGCTTTTTGGTGGTGTTGTTTGTGTGTGGTGGGTGTGTGTGTGTGTTTGTGAGTGTGTGATTTTGTAAATTGATACATAGGCTTTTACATTCTGATAATCTATCCTATTTTGTTTAATAAGAAACTGATTGCAATTCTTTTACTGTTGCAATTGTCTGACACCACTTCCTTACACTTGTGCCTGACTCTCTGTAAATTGATACTCGTACATGCATTCATGTCATGTCAGATCAGAAAAAACTCTATCTTTAGCATGTCTGCATGTGTAAAATCTCCTCCCCCTTCCTTCCCTCCCCCCCCCTCTCTCCCTCATCTCTCTCTCTTTGTCTTCCTCCTTCTCTCTTTCTTTCCCATTCTCTCTCTCTCTCTCTCTCTCTCTCCTCTCTCTCTCTCTCTCTTCCTCTTCTCTTCTCTTCTCCTTCACTCTCCTCTCACTCTCTCTCTCTCTTCTCTCTCTCTTCTCTCTATTCTCCTCTTCATCTCTCTCGCTCTCTTCTCTTCTCTCTCTCTGTCTTCAATAATTCTCTGTTTACACCTACTGATGGGCGCGCGCGCGCGCGCACACACACACACACTACACACACACACACACACACACACACACACACTCACACACACACATGCATGCGCACAAGAGCGCTCTCTCTCTCTCGTCTCTCTCTTTGTCTCCTCAGCTCCTCTCGTCTATCTCTCTCTCTCTCTCCTCTCTCTCTCCTCTCTTCTCGC
>JAMYXO010004144.1:0-18121 GCA_033310375.1 Conus canariensis | reverse complement strand
TTGTGTGTGTGTGTGTGTGTGTGTGTGTACTGTTTTAGACAGTAAATCACATTCGCTCTGTCATGTCTTCTTTGCAGCCATGGCATGTGCCGTTTATACGCCCTGTCGTCTCGGTAGTGTATCCTTCGTTCCGTGCCATGACCCTTTCTCTTTTGCATTGACCTTTCTCTGTGGCATGATTCCCTTTTCATGCCATGTCCCATTCTGTGTCACGTCCTTCACTCTGTTCTGTGCCACTTCCTCTGTTCCATGACCCTTTCTTTATACAGCGTCGCCCTCTCCGAGCCATGCAACATTCTCTTTCCCAATGGTCCGTCTCTCTGTTACATGCCCGCTTCTCTGTGACATGACCCTCTCTCTAAGCCACGTCCTCTTTCCTTATTCACCCCCTTCCCTATATGGATTCCCCTTTGTCCATTCCGTGCTGCCTTTTCCTTCTGTGGTCCCTTCTCTGTGTCATGTCCTCTTGCGTGCCATGTCCCTTCTCTTTATCAGTTCCCGTTTCTCATTCCTTGCCACCTACTCTATAGCTAAGCCTATATTCCACACTATGTACGCTTTATGTTATTACCCCTTTTTCTATACCCTGTCCCTTTTTCTTAACAAGCGTCACCTATTCCGTACCATGCTCCATTCTCTACACCATACTCCTTTATCAGTACCTTCCCCCTTTACATTGCCCTTTCTCGATATCATGTCCCTTTCTAGGCAGAAGGTCGTTTTTATGCCATGTTCCCATCTTTATCCATGGTTCCCACTAATGCCAATTATGCTTTTTCTCCACCATGTCCCCATCTCTTTGCCAAATCTTGTCCTGTGTACAAAGTTGCTTCCCCTATACTCTGTCCCTTTTTCTACACAATTTTCCGTGCTCTGTGTCATATTGCCTTTACTGTAGAATTTTCTGTCTCTATTCAATATCCTTTTCGCTACACCAAAATCGCCCTTTCTGTATCATAGCCCTTTCTCCGTACAGTTTTGCTTTCCTGTGCGATATTCGTTCACTGTATGCTTTCACCGTCACTGCACTATGTCCCTTCATCTATACTACGCCCCGTACCTATACCACTTTATAACAACAAGGTTTAATTTGACCACAGGATTCCACAATGAAAAAGTAAATGAAAAAAACAGGGTGGAAAAGGTAATCCAAGGAAAAGACCAACCAAACGTTTCGGGCCTTAAACCCTTTTTCAATGGTAAAGAAATACGAGAATACAGCAGTTTAAAAGATGGAAAGGTGAACATAAATCATGGTGATAGCAAACTCAAGCAAGTGGCTGCAGGGCCGAGTAGAAATCAGATGTGTTAGGAGAGAGGAAAAGGGAAAGCGAAGTTGAAGAGAGAGAGAGAGAGACACTTTGACACTTTGACACTTTGATGTTTTATTGTCATTACCCAAAAAAGGTCTTTTGACAAGGGGGGTAACAGGACAATAACCTTTTCCTCCTTCTTTCATCACGAACAGATATTACGGATAAATCCAGTGCAAATCAACACAAAAGCTTACAAAACAAAACAAAACAAAACAAAAAAAAGACGATCCGTTCCTGGATATCATGGTGCATACTAGTACCGTGATAATATTAGAAAAAAAAACAACAAACAAACAAACAATCAAAATGTTAAGATTGTGGACTAACTCGACCATCCACTCAAACAAAAGAAAATAATGTTACATCTCTTTTTTTCCCCTTTTCATGTGATGAACGGAATTGTTCATTCATTTATCTCTTAAAACACATCATTACGATTGTGACTGTCCTTCGTCTGTCTAATTTTCTGTGCTTCTGCAATAAATTTTGCAACTGATTTAATTATAAGTTCGTCATCAGATGATAACACAAAACCAACATCTTGTCTTTTGGCTACGTCTAGCTGGAAAAACGAACATTTTGCCCGCACTTCGTTGTACGCAGTACAGTGAAACAGAAAGTGTTCTTCATCTTCAATTATATATCCACATGCAGGACAAGGTGTTTCTGTAGATGCTCCACATTGAAACCATCTTTTGTTTGCATTGAATCCTAACGTTCTTAACCTGAATCTTGCATAATTTATTCTGTGCCATTTATCTGTTATGACATTAAGAAACTTTTCTGAATGAAACACGTTTTTAAATGAGAAGAACCATCGATACTTTTCTTTACATTCCATATCTGAATGCCAATTCTGTTTAAAAGAACAAATAAGTCTATCTCTGAATTCTGCAATAAACTGTTGCTCATTTCCTACTCCCTGGGTCATCCATACGATTCCAAAACCCTGCTCTGAAAGAACTTTCTTTACTTTATAAGCCCAGTTTTCCTTACCTCTCTCCATTTGTAAAAACATCATATCATAGGCCTGTCTGCTCAAACGTGACTGTGGTAGTTTCAAAATTTTCAACCAGTACTTAATACACTTCAAAAATGTTGTTATATACAAAGGGTATCTGCCCATTTCTCCATATAAAACGGTGTTGGATGAATGGATTGGCACTTGCAGGAAACGTTTCATAGCATACGTATGCACTTTTCCCACTTGTGGAATCTCACTTAAGCCCCAAATTTCAGCTGCATAGGTAAGTAGAGGTTTTATCTGTGCATCAAACATTTTCCAGAATATATCACAGTCAATACAATTCAGCTTTCTCAAAGATTTCAGAATTTCTATGACACCTTTTTTACCTTTTCTAGAAGATTCTTCCCAGGCATACTGAAAAGTTAATTTTGTTGAAAATAGCAATCCCAAATATTTATATGTATTGACTACTTGGACATTTGTATTTCCATAAAACCATTTTTCGTGCATTGATAAATGACCACCCATTCTGAAGACCATGATCTTTGTCTTATCCAAGTTAACTGTTAAACATAGGCGATCTGCTTCTGAGAGAGAGAGAGAGAGAGAGAGAGAGAGAGAGAGAGAGAGAGAGAGAGAGGAGGAAAGACATTATTTTTTGATGGTAAGTCCTGTTGGTGTGGTAGTACCAAGTCGTTTGATCAGCCAGGATTCCATGAATTTTCGATAGGTCATGCTGGCTTTATTCTGCCAGACAGCAGCAACTTTGGCGTGAGAGTATGTGTGCATGGGGCTGTTAAAAATACACTCCAATGGGGTTCTTGTACTGAAGTTTCATGGATCTAAGATGTTTCAGTGAAACGGTCGTTGAGTGAGTGATAGGTTTCTCTATACCACTTTAAATTCTATATACCATGTTGCATTCACTATGCCATGTTCCTTTCTTTTTCACGATGATCCTGTTCTGGACCATTTCTTTTAACTTCGTTCTCGTTCCACCTTCTCTAATTTGTCTGTAAACTGCATCCTTTATACTATATTCCCTTTTTATCCCTAGTCCGCTTCTGTATTCCATGTTTCTTTCTACGTTATGTGCCCTTATAAATGTCATGTCCCTCTCTGTACATCAAACACCCTTTTCTATACCATGGCCCTTCTCTGTGCCGTGTCCCCTTCTCTAAGTTATGTCTGCTTCTCTGTACCGTGCTACTCTCTGTATTTCATATTCCCATCTGTGTAATATGCTTCTTTCACTTCCATGTCCACGTGTCTATACTATGCCCTTTCTAACTGTATCCTTTCTCTGTATCATATTAACTTTTTACTGGTCCCATTCTCTTTCAATTTCCCTTCTATGTACTATGTTCCCATTTTAACATTTTCCCTTTATTGGGTATGTTTCCTTCACTATACCATTTCCCATTCTCTTTACCATGTCAACTTCTCTGTCCCTTGTCCCTTTTTCTATAATGTGTCCACCTCTTTAAAGATGTCCTTACATGCCTTCTCTGTACCATTCCTTTCTAACTGTCTCTTCCTGTCATTCCTTTCATGTCCCTCTTACCTATATGTTCCCTTACATTTTCCTCTCTAACATGTCCTCTTCTCTGTACCATTTTGCCTTCTCTACACCATGTCTCTTCTCTGTCCATTTTGTCCTTTCTAAACACCTCTTAAACCATTTTGCCTTCTCTACACATGTCCTCTTCCTGTACCATTTTGCCTTCTCTACACATGTCCTCTTCTCTGTACCATTTTGCTCTCTACACATGTCCTCTTCCTGTACCATTTGCCTTCTCTACACCATGTCTCTCTGTACCATTTTGCCTGCTCTACACATGCTCTTCTGTACCATTGCCTTCTCTACACCATGTCCTCTCTTCTTTCCTGTTACTCATTTCTTGCCTGCTCTCTACACCATGTCTCTCTCGCTTTGCTCCAACTGTCTCTCTGTGACCATTTGCCTTCTCTACACATGCCCTTCTCTGTACATGCCTTCTCTACACATGTCTTCTCTGTACCATTTGCTTCTCTACCATGTCTCTTCTCTGTACATTTTGCCTTCTCTACACATCCCTTCTCTGTACCATTTTGCTGCTCTACACATGCCTTCTTCTCTGTACATTTGCTTCTCTAACATGTCTCTCTCTGTACCATTTGCTTCTCTACCTGTCCTTCTCTGCATTTGCTCTCTACCAGTCCTCTCTCCTCTACCATGTCTCTTGTCCTTTCCTCTACACCATGTCGCTTCTCTGTACCATTTTGGCTTCTCTATACCATGTCTTCTTCTCTGTACCATTTTGGCTTCTCTATACCATGTCTCTTCCATTTTTCTGTACCATTTTGGCTTCTCTACACATGTCCCCTTTCTCTGTACCATTTTGTCTTCTCTACACCATGTTTTCTTCTATATACGATGGTGCCTTCTCTGTACCATTTTGCCACCTCTACATTATGTCCCCTTGTCTGTACGATGGTGCCTTCTGTAACCATTTCCCCTTCGTTCCGATATTTAACGCTGTTTCCATTGCTGTTAAAACTTACTGAAGGGAAGGGGGTGGCGGTGTGGTAGGAGCTGGGGCAGCCCACTTCATGCTGTCCAGTTTTGTTGTTACTGCTTTAGTAGGAAATAAGATTGCAAGACGTAGGAAGTCACCGAGAATACATACACATACATGCGCGCACGCACGCACTCACGCACGCATGCACGCACGCACGCGCACGCACATGCATGTATAGAAGGGAAGAGTTTTGAGGTGAGATCGGGGCGGGGGTAGCCTACTTCAGGTGTCCAGTTTTGTTGTTACTGCTTCAGTAGGAAAGAAGATAGCAAAACGTAGGAAGTGACCAAGAACACACGCACGCACGCACGCACGCACGCGCGCACCCTCATGCCCACGAACGCGCGCGTGCATGCACGCATGTACACACACACACACACACACACACACACACACACACACACACACACACCTACTAGCTATCAGCCAAGAAGTAAACAAAGAGAAGAATATGAGGTCAGATCAGAAACACCATCAGGAAACCACCACGAATAATCATGTGTCTGCTCCTCAAGTGGAATCAAAGCCAAGAAGAAACTTGGCGTAGGGAAAGTGAAGCAGACACCAGACAAACAGGACACACCTGGGAACAGCTGAAGACATAGGGTCAGGACAGAGGGCTGTGGTGGACTGCTGTTGACGACCTGTGCTTCGGGACGATTGGCGGACGATGATGATGGCATCAAGGGTACAAGGCCTGATATTAAAACTCATATACCAGTGTTAGACTAAAGCAGATCTTACTTAGCCCCATTGTAATCTGATTTACGTTTCTCCTGTAACTTAGCACTTGAACTATTCCAGGAGTCTGTCAAGGTCAAGATCACTTCACGGCGATCCCCTCCACCAGATACTTACCTTGGGGTCAGTGGTACACTTGAATATCAAAGATGGGTATCGGTTTTGGACAGTTGGTTTAGCATGACTGCTTAGCAGGAAATCCACCACGAAGAGACCACCGTATGTTTGTGTCCCTGTAGGATTGCCGGCTTCCCTGGAAATCGAAAAGGCCTCTCCACGAAATCGTTCAAAAAGACAAAGTGATCCAAGTCACACTTTGGCAAATCGAGACGATCTTGTGGCCTTCACGGCTCTTTTCTTTATTTCCAGAAGAAAAGGTACATATTTCAAGCATGAAACTTCTCCAGTGAAAAAAAAATCAAATTCAAGTGAAAACAAAAGGAAGCAAAACATTCGTAAAACGCGCGACCGCGCACGCACACACACACACATACACCCCGCACCCATGCAAGCACGCACACGTGGACACACATACACCATACACACGCATGGACACACAAGCACGCACGCGCGCCGCGCGGCGCGCACAACACACACACACACACACACACACACACACACACACCTCCCTGCCTTCTTCCCAATCATCGATTTGTGTCCTTGAACGGAGAGATGCAGGGTATCACTTTCTGGCCTTAGGTAAGGGTGGGAGCGGGTTCTTGAGGATTTAGAGGAGGCAGAAGAGGAGGGGACTGTGGTGGAGGAGGAACAGGAGGAGTCAGTGGCAGAGGAGGAAGGTGAGGAGACGGCGGTGGAGGAGGAAGGTGAGGGGACGGCGGTGGAGGCAGAGGTGTTGTTGGATGTCCCGTGCTCTCTTGAGAAATGAGATGCCAGGGTCTTCACCGAAGAGAAGACTTCCTGGCACCTCTTGCACGGGAATCCCTTGCCTGCTGGTCGGCATTATTCCACTCCGCCCTGGCCGTGCTTTGGTCTCCATCCCCGTGGGGGAGGGAGGCTGTCCACTGTCATCCTCCCTGCCCTCTTCCCACTCACTCTCCATGGACATGTGGTCCAGGTAGTGGTGGGGTGTCAATGGATAGGAGGATGGAGACACGTGGTGCTCACTGTAGTAGTGGGAGGCCAGTCTGCCCTCAGAGAGGAAGACCTCCCCGCACCACTGGCACGGCCATTCCTCCGCCGTCAGCTCCAACCTTCCTGCCAGCCATTCTTCTCGGCAGTGCGACAGGAACCTGTCCCACTTCTCCTGGTAGGAATCCAATTCGCTTTTGTCCACCCCGTGGAAACCGTGTGAGTCTGCAACACATCATGAGTAAACGTGAATTTAAACAGGCAAAATATGCGCCGTGGTCTTGTCAGCTATTTTGTGATATCGTTCAGCGGAGGTCTAATCGTGTAAGACCGAATCCTCCTCATGTTCGTTTCAAATGTACAGTACAGGCTAAAGTGACATCACTTCAGACATTACATAACTCAGCCAGTGCTGTGCTTCGACCAGAGCCGTAGGTGTGGAATATTGAACACAACACCCCACTACAAACAAACTTTAATGTTAAAGTGAAAATAATGATTTAAACATCCAGGAGAGAGAAAGGGTGGGAGGAAAATGAATGTCGTTAGTGACCTGTTGGTTCATTTTTCAGTTTGATCAAGCGTCTGAGAATGATCTTTTCGACAATGAAAAAAAAATATTGGTGCGAAATGTACATTAGTTTAGCACGTTGAAAAATAGATGAAATTGAAAAAAGCATACAAAAGTTTGGCCGAGTTTTTCGAAAATCTTCAGCACATCAAAAAATCATAAACTAATCCCAGTTCAAGTTTCAGCGTTATCTCTAGCCTGGCTGAGCACACACGACACTTCCAAGGCGATCATGGAAGTTGAACTGAAGGGGAAAGTAGAGTGGACGGAGGATGAGCGTTGCCTTTATGTTATCCTCCCAGTCACTGTGAAGTTCCATCTCTCTCTCTCTCTCCTCTCTCTCTCTCTCTCTCTCTCTCTCTCTCTCTCTCTCTCTCTCTCTCTCAATTGTGTGTACGTGTGCGTGTTTGTTTGTTTGGGGGGGTGGGGGGGGGGGGGGGGGGGAGAGAGGAGAGAGAGAGAGAGAGAGAGAGAGAGTAGTGACCGTGAAATTCGATCAGTTGTCTCTCTCTCTCTCTCTCTCTCTCTCTCTCTCTCTCTCCTCTCTCTCTCTCCTCCCTGTGTTAAACTGTTATGCGTATCCGTGTTTCGATAAACTTATCGAAGTTCTTTTTCCCGCATAGGATGCTGCACCTTTGAAAAAAAGTAAGAGATACACAAAAGATTCGCGCTAAATAAAGGTATAAAGTGTTAATTGATATAGAGGCAAACTGTCCAATATAAAACCAAGCAGACCTCCGACTCTCCCCCCCCTCACACACACACAACCACACACACACACACACAGCACCACGCACTCACACCACACACACACACACACACACACACACACACACACCACACACACACACACCACACATACGTGCGCGCACGCGCGCATGCACGCCCACACTCTCCTCTTTTCTCCATCTACGCCCTCCTCCATATACGCAGTCAAGATAATGCGTCCCCATCCAATCCACCCACGCTGCCCACCCCTCTTGGAAAGTGTCTCTTCTCTTCTCTAAAGAAAACCACTCAGAATAATGCTAACCAATGTGGAATAATCAGAGCATTCTTCTCAAGAACTGACACAAAATTGTATTTGAATTGTTACAGGCGAATCTAACGAACCACATTTCTCCTGCCTTGTCGTTTTTGCGACAGAAATCAATAAATACCAAAAAACAACGTATCACTGTTTGCTTTATTTTCGGAAAAGAAGAGAATGTTTAGACTAGAATATGTCAATACATTTTCCACAAAATTCTTTCGATAACGATTAATATTCCATTAGTCTTTTCATGGTTTTCTCAATGTGTAAATCTAAATATAGTTCTGAATATACCAGCGTTATTAATCTTCTTCTGAACAGTGGTTCTCCATTTTGTTTTATGAACATGAGAAGTATAGTCCTTTCTATTTTGTCTGATTGACACAGTGTTGCTTATTCCCCGACGCGTTTTCTACAATAATTATACGATATTGAGTATGAACGTGATGTTTTCGGCCGTTCAATAGAATTCCAGTGCTTTCTTAAACACGTGCTGGAAATGCTGTACTGGAAATGTCTGCTAAAATGCCGATGATGCAGTGAATTAGTATAGAAATTGCCTCACGAAAATGACTTTTCACTAGACCACGATATGAGTGAATGAGAGAGAAAAGGGGGAAAAGATATAGATACAGGAGAGAGAGAGAGAGAGAGAGAGAGAGAGAGAGGAGAGAGAGAGAGAGAGGAGGGGGGGAGGGGTTGTGGCAGGAAAAGCAGTTTGTAAAAGACGGAAGAAAAAAAACAATCGATCAAACATCGAATGAAAAGAATGAAGGATAGTGAAAAGCGACAAGAACAAATTATTCGATGAAAACCACGAAAAAGAAGAATTACACAGGCTGACTGTTACTCCTGGGAATTCAAGAAAAAAAATAGACAGGATGGAAGCAAAACCTACACAAGGGCAACGAAATGATTTTCTGAAATTAAAAAAAACATACCGAGACATGTAAAGAAACAACAACAAACAATGGCGAAATCTAATAAACTTGAAACTGTACACACAATTTGGGTCAGCTTGCTTACCATTTCTGGGTTCTCCATGGCGAAGTGCTTTTTATAATTGCAGTTGTCTGGTTTAAAATCAATACACACAAAAAACGAACTCCTTCTTGCGTACTTCTGCCTTGTGAATATCGAGTGATCTCTGCAACCGTTTTTGTAGTCGCACCTTGGCTTAATTACCACGCGAGGAATAAGAAAGATAACAAGGTGAGAGCGAAAATGACCACCCGTGACACTAAGAGGCTCGGTGATAACGTAATACAGTGTGGACTTTACACCCAAAGAAGTTCTGGAGGGTGGACATCTGTATTTGCACAAGGTGGCGGAGGGTGGTGGTGGTTGGATAGGGGGTGGACACTGGGAGTGATAAAGGGGTGTATATAGATGGGAAGAAGGAAAGGTTATGAGCGATTTTGTTGGAAATTATGACAGAATAACCAGTGCACACATTTCCCCACCATAATAAGTACACGGTGTAATTATCACTGGTTTCCCAACGGCCAAATCCAGAACTTTATTTCAAGGAACAGCTCACTGAGTCAGCTACCTGCCTATACATCCAACTACCCCCCTCACTCTCTTCGCCCACACAAGTGTCCCCCATTGCTTCTCACCTTTCCCCACCTGCACTTGTTATCTCTCAGTTCCTCCACGCTGTGCTGACTATACAGTGCAGGCACTTACAATGTTATCAAACATTTACAGCCATCAGGTAAAACAGCTGTTACTGTAATTATAACCTTTGCACAGCAAACTAGAAGCTTCCACACCACATTTCCATCCTCCACGCGTCTGATTACATCAGCACTTACATGTACAAACATTACCCTCAGTAAAACATGTTACTGTATTAACCTTGCACAGCAAACTAAAGTTCATCTCCCACACTTCACCACCAGTCTCTATCACCGCAAACTTACCCTCATCCCCAGCACCGCCCTCCTACCCACCCCCCCCCCCATCCACCTCCAAACACGATCCTAGAAAAGACAAGGCTTTTATCTATTAAGTGGCAGAGCCAAATAGGTTAATAAATGAAACGTGAAATCTGTAAATGATATCGTAAGTATATACAAACATGCGCAAAGCTAATGGAAAATTCGGATGAGCTTTTTGAGTTTACAGCAGCAAATCATGAACACCCAAATGTGCAGTGTTATTGTTTTGAGTGGGACAAAGACGCGCAAAAACTGCTGCCTGTTTTTGATATACAACACGTACAGCAACAATCAAGAATCATTGTCAGGATGCATGCAGCTGGCGTCGGTTTTAGATAATATTGCTGACGTGTTGTCTGCAATGGTTCCGAAAAAGGGACAGTAGGGTCTGTGAGAACCTCTGATCTGCCCGGCCAGTCACTTAGAAATCTTCAGGTTTTATGGTGAAGGTCAGTGAGAACCTCCCTGATCTACCCACCCAGTCACTTCAAGGAGAGCTGTTCCAAGTTCTTTGGTGAGAGACTGTGAACCTCCCTGATTTCTCCAGCCAGTCACATAGAGTTTTCAAGTTCTATGGTGACGGTCAGTGTGAACTTCTCTGATCTACCAAGACAGTCACTTTCAGTTCTTCAGGTGTATAGGGATGCTCAATGTGAACTTCCCTGATCGACCCGGACGGTCACTTTAAGGAGCTCTTCAAGTTGTATGGCGAGGAGCATAGATGGTCCCTCAGTGTTAAACACTTTGTCCTTTGTTGGCATGGAAATGACATCACACTTAAAACACCAACTCTTTAAATCGACTGATACATACTTCGTTTTAAATTGAACGTTCATGCCACGAGAGATTCTATCTCAGGGCTAGACTATAGACACCAAAATAAAATGACTGGAGGAGTGAGACCACCAGCTTTCCTCCACAACTGCCTACAATACAGCTGGGAACGTGCTCATGACAATGGTGATGGAACACAAGTAGATGCTACATCTTTCGCTTTGAATTGTTACAGTAGAATGTTGTAATCTATACAATCAAAAGTGCTTGCACGCGGTATGTGGCTATGTATGCATTCACTGCCTTTTCCTCTACGGAAACTTAACATTTCAAGCAAAAACAATCAGATAATTTGAGCGACACCTCTCGGAGACGGATACATAGAAGTGGATGAAAGTGAACTTTGTGAACCAGTCTTCCCGTTTCAAGCCCTAGCACACACAGTTCTGGGTAGAAGCGGACCCATTCAAATTTTTCACAAAAAACTGAAAACAAATGTTTGCCTCTGATGAGGATCGAACCCACGTCCTTCCAGTTCGCCATTCCGCGATTCTTATTACCACTGCACCAAGGTAGCTGGTCAACATTCAGCTTTTTGAACAAGTTTTTCAACCGTACTGCTGAAGTCAACTTTCATCCCGCAAGAAGTGTCTTGACTATAAATCGTGGGGCCATTTACATCCGGTGTACAAAGAGAGACAGACAGACATACATGACAGACAAAAAGAAAAGAAGAAAGGAAAGAAAAAAAAACATGTTATAGAGGACTTTGACATGGAGGAAGAAGGGGTGGGGTGGGGTAGGGTGGGAGGTAGATGAAATTATAACTTTTTGTGTGTAAAATCCATTGGGGGAGGGGGATGACGTGAGAAAGAACACATGTAGGTAAAACGGAAGAGATCCATACATCAACACCTGTGAGTAGTTTTTTGTTGCGCATACAGACAGGCACAAGCAGAAGATTTTCAAAAGATTTATCGTGTCTGAAATTTGATTTCCACTGGTCATATCTGTCTACTTATCTGGTCTGTCTATTTATCATTTGGTGCATGTTCTGACTGTGGCATGTGGCCAGCAGGTTATGAATGATGGTTCCTTGGTTGTATACGGGTAGCATAGGTGCACACGAAAAGCGCGAACATCTTAACAATATTCAGTTGGATTGCATGTCTAATAGTGCGAGTAAAAACTCGTATAAAAGTGAAAATTTTAATATTAAAGAGAGCGAACGTTCAGGGTGATACTCTTTATTTCTTTCTTTTTCTTTTTTTGAGAAACATTTCATCAACTCTCTCCCCCCCCCCCCCCCCCCCCCCCCCGCCATAGCTTTTTAGGACTTGAAATGCGAACACCTAATGCCTTTGTCAATGGGGAGACCAATAGATATCTGATTTGTTGAAGTTTTATTTTAAAACTGTATTCAATACTGGTTAGAATTAACGGAAATGAATTATCATGAATTGCCAGGAAAGCCTAACTGACCTTTACGACCTAGGTGCAAGTGGCAAAAAATTGGGTTTCAAATATTCATTGTAAATGAGATCAATTTGGATTTGGTTATGTTTTGATGAATCAAGGTATGCAAAATGATCGATTATTTCTGCGTGAATTTAAAGACAGATTGGTTGCATGCAGTTGGCAGGAATGGGACTTTCATGTCAAAACTAGCGATAGGTTTCCATGTATGGGACATTGTGTGCAGTACACGATGTCAAACTTTAACTGCGAATGGATATCGAGAAACACTTAGAATTTATTATGACCAAATTTAGACTGGGAATTTCAGACCTTGCACAGCACCGGTGTCGTTACAGTAAACATACTGGGATGGATTTGACATGTCCACAATGCAAAAATGGAAAAGAAGACGAAGTGCATTTTGTTTTAGGCTGCTGTAAATTGTCTAGTCTAAGAGCGCAGTGTAGACGAACAAAGTTTTCCAGGGATCCCTGTCAATTTCGATTAAGTCTGTTTATTGCATTTCAGATAGAAAGCATAGTAAGAAATTTCTGAATTTGCTTGTTCAAGGCATTTCAGTTTTGATCAGTTATGACTTCGTAAGAGAAAGTCCATCCAGCTTTTCTAGACTTCTGTAAAATTCATATACAGCTACTATGTTCTCCCATACCCCACTTCAGAAGGGGCAATGATCTTTACATGAATAAACCATCCGACTCTTAAGTTCTGTCTGTCTGCTTCTCTGTCTTCTCTGTTCTCTGTCTCTCTTCTCTCTCTCTCTCTCTCTCTCTCTCTCTCTCTCTCTCATCACGTTTCCCAAGAAGCTCCACATACAGAGCTTTAAGGAAGATGTATTTCCTCTTGGTAAATAACAGTATTGAAAAGTTGAATGAAAAGTCCATGGTTCATAAGTTGGATGAATTCCCCAAGGTAATTATCAGTGTTCAGCAACTGAATGCACAGCTAACTTCAGAAATTTCATCGGCACCAGGCTTCTGGATGGACGTTTTTTTTAAACAAGTGTCGTGAAAATCATTTTAACATGCGCGGCGCGGCGGTGTGTGTGTGTGTGTGTGTGTGTGTGTGTGTGTGTGGTGTGTGTGTGTGTGAGAGAGAGAGAGAGAGAGAGAGAGAGAGAGAAAGTGTTTGAATGTTACAGTAATGTTTTGATAAAATGATCCATGTAGTCAGACATCTCAAAATGGCTTTGAAGTTATCAGCAATGAAAACAGTACTCGCACAATATGCACATTTTGTTTGATTACAGAATTAATGGATAGAATTACGCAGTGTGAACAAATATGTATAAATGTTATGCTTAAAGATGAAAAAAAAAAGATTATTGAATAAAACATGAACACATCATATTACAATCCCAGTTAAAATGTTGTTATAGCTCCGCTGACTATTTCGAGCGGATAGTGGTTTTTGAGATAAAGGAAACGGGGGAGTGGGGGTAGGATGAAGCACTGTTTTTATGTTGTCCTCCCATTTGACAATTTCACTGGAAACCTCCATCATCTTCATCATCATCATCTCCTCTCTCTCAAGGCCCAGTGCTATACTATACGCACAACTATACCCGCACTGACGGGAGTGAAAGATGAGAGAGAGAAAGAGAGAGAGGAGAGAGAAGAGAGAGAGGGGGTGTGTGTGTGTGTGTGTGTGTGTGTGTGTGTGTGTGTGTGTGTGTGTGATCGCATGAAATAGCGTGTAAAAAACAACGTGTCAGTACAAATAGATATGATTAGGGGACTTTTTTGAGTGTCTGATTTCAAAGACAAAAAGAAAAATGTGGTTACTGTAACATGACCAAAAAGAAGGGTCAGTAGGTTAGCCGGAATATTTTATGAATAGCTGACACACGTGCAGCCTACACTCCATAATACCCGGTGTTCGCTTTTGTGTCCCGATCTTTTAGTCAGATTTGGTTCCCACCGACGAAAAGCGGGAATTTTTAAGCCGTGCGTTCAAAGTTATGCCATCGACATGAGAAAAATTATATAAAAAAAGTGATGCGTTGTCCACTTTACGGTTCGGCCAGGACCAGGAAAATTCATTCAACTTCTGTCAGTCTCTTTAACTTTCGCAGCATCTTGCCGATGTGTTATGATGAAGTGGCGGCTGCCCTCTCTCACGCGATCTCGTGATGTTCGTATGGTCTGCTCGAGTATAGAAAACGCGAAATTCGTTACTTGAATTCACTGATTTTTTTGCATGGACGATTTTTCCTCCCGCAGTTCTTCAGTTTTAATTTTCTTCAGTTGGTGGAAAGTGGTAGCCTCGAAAACACGCTCTGGACGTTTTCATACATTGTGCGTGTAGCAACATGTAAACCTTTTTGTTTTTTTCGCCGGTTCAGCCTTCAATCATTCAGATCGATCTGTGAATTACGATAGGAATTGCCTCGTGAAAAAGAAAGAGACGAACGTAAGAGGAGAAGCGATTTAAAAGACGGAAAGAGTCAATTGATCAAACGGCCATTGAAGGAATAAATGAATAATGTGAAAAACCGACAAGAACACAAATAAAAGAACATATGACGGAAACCACAAAACAAAAGACTGACGTTACCCACGCGAGTCAAAACAAATGAAAGATAGACAGCAAAAACATACACAAAAAGCAAAGAAAAGTAGTTTGCTGAAGTAATACGAAACATATGAATAAATACATGTACATATAAAGCAAAAAAAAAAAATCAATGAAACCCATACAACTTAAAGAACACAGACAACATCTTAATCACGTTGCTCACCATTTGAGGGCTCTCCATGACAATCAGTTCTTTGCAGTCGTAGTTCAGCGTACACAGAAAAAGTAAACCAGCCGAATGTGTCTGCTTACTTTCTTTCCAACACTTGCCGTGTGAATGGCTAATGACGTCTGCAGCTGATTCCTACAGTGGCAGTTGACTGAATGGTACCACGTGACAAACAAGAAAGGCAACGGAGAGCGAAAATGACCACACGTGACACTGTAAGAGGCTCAGAGATACCGTAACACGGTGTGGACTTTACACCCAAAGAAGTCCTTGAGGGTGGACCTTCAAGTCACCTGTGTTTGCACAGGAGGGGAGGGGAAGAAGGGGGTGGCGGTAAGGCGGTGGTGGGGTAAGGGATGAACAATGGGATGGACAGAAGGATGTAGATGACAGGAAGAAGGGTGGATGGTGAGGGATGGATACATTGGGAAAGAGGGAATGGGGGGGGGGGGGGGGGCGGCAAAAACGGGGTCGCTTGGAGCAGACACGTTTGCCCACAACACACAAAATCTGTTCCTTGCTATTTTTTCTTTTGCTATATCTTTTGATGACATCTTTTCCCCTTTCATTTTCCCTTCATGTGTCTTTTTTTTAACTGTGGGAGGACGTCCAGTAGACACGCCCCCCATCCCCCATCAAAATCCTTAATCCTGTATAATTATCGTAGTTACGGGTCATACCATCTTAAATCGATTGAAGGGACTAACATAATGAGCCAGCTAATTTTATCTATGTCCATCTACCCTTTTCACTCCATCACCCTCACAAGTGTCATCCACTGCCTTTTCCTACTCTATACCCCTTATCTATATTTTCCTCCACGCTGTACTGACCGTAGAATGATACAGTGATGCAGGCACTTAAAATGTTATCTCACATTTACAGCTTATCGGATAAAACATCTGATATTCTAACTCTGACCTTTACACAGCAGACTAGAAGCTTTCCAAGGGGCAGCAGAGAGACATCCGGAGTCATGAACCGGGTGTGGCCCAACCCCCCTAGAGTGTCAGGAGATAAGGGCCGAAACACTTGCTTGAAGGGGGCTTCTCTTCTGAGGACTCTCTGCTGCCACGCTCTCCACGAGTTTCTTTCTACTGATACATGGGTAAACCATTGACTTCCGGGAATAGGCCGGAGGACGTCCGGGAAAGACCGGAGGACACTGGGAAAGACCAGAACCAAGGGCTCTGTGGGCTGGCTCCCCACTTTGCCTTAAACATGTGGCTACTAAGAATAAAAGGAAAAGATGCTCCCAGGATTCACCGAAAGGGGGAGAGAATGATGAATCCATCGGTGCTCAACCAATCATGACTGCAAATCCCAAACGGACTATGAACATGGACCAAATGGAATATCCATGTGTCTGTGGAAAGCGTTTCGCTACCACCCGTGGCATGAAGATCCACAGAACAAAGATGGGATGTGTGAAGACTCATCTGAATGAGCAGCAGCGCACTGCATCAGCAGATAAGACGTCGGAAGACCAAGGCCAGGATTTAAACCACAGTGCCAAGGACATCCACGCTGTTGGTTCGGATGAGGAATTTGCACAGGCCCTCGATGCCAGGCGCCTGAAACTCAACCTGCCACGAGCAAACGAAACTGAAGATTGGGAGAAACTGGATGCAAAAATCGTCCAAAGACTCGATGCACTGATAGGGAAAAGCACCCTGGAACACAAACTAGCCACATATGGGAACATTGTGTATGCCACATGTAGAGACGCCTATGGAGCAAAACTACCCAAAGAGAAAACACCTCCAAAGAAATCCAGACGCCAAGAAAAGATGGACAAGATCAGGGTCCAAAAGAAAAACCTCAAGAAGCAAATGAAGACCGCACTGCCAGCTGAAAAACAAGGCTTAGAAAAACTCTGGAAAGACCTGAAAGAAAAACACAGCGCCCTCAGCAAAGCGGAATCTGCGAGAAAGAGGAAGAGCAAAAAGAAGAAGACACAAGAGCGCTTCTTCAGAGACCCCTTCCAGTTTGCCAGAACACTGTTTGAGCAGCCAAAATCTGGGACCCTAAGTGTGGACAAAGGAGTTCTTGAGCAGCATCTGAGGAAAACATACTCTGACCCACAGAGCAAAGCACCACTCGACATTCAAGGTCTGGTGTGGCCAACCAACCCTGAAGAACAGTTCAATGGCAAGCCTCCAACGTTGGCGGAAATCAAGAAGGTGGTCGACAAAGCCAGAGCCAAATCATCACCAGGGCCAAACGGAATACCTTACCAGCTTTACAAGAAATGTCCCAAGGTGCTGGAGTGGCTCCACAGGCTGCTGCGATCGGCTTGGAGAAACCAGAAGATCAGCGGCCAGTGGATGACGGCAGATGGTGTGTACATCCCCAAAGAGCAAAACTCAAGTGACATCAGCCAGTTCAGGCCAATATCACTACTGAACGTCGAAGGGAAAATCTTCTTCTCTGTCATGGCAGCAAGGTTGACCAAGTACCTGATGGAAAACAAGTACTTGGATGTGTCAGTCCAGAAAGGTGGCATCCCAGGCGTGGCTGGCTGTGTAGAACACGCCACAATGATCTGGGACGCAATCCAAAAAGCAAAAACAAAACAGAGAGACCTGGACGTAGTGTGGCTTGATCTGGCAAACGCATATGGATCTGTGCCCCATGAGATGATACAGTTGGCTCTTGAGATGTACCATGTGCCAAAGAACATCCGCGACATGCTCAAGAAGTACTTCAATGGCTTCTCAATGCGGTTCTCTACCAAGGAGTACACAACAGACTGGATCAACTTGGAAGTGGGTATTGCAATGGGCTGTGCAATTTCCCCAATACTGTTCGTGCTGGCAATGGAACTCATCTTGAAAGCAGCAACAAACAACGCGAGACAAACAGACCTTGGCAATGGATACAAGATGCCTCCTCTCAAGGCCT
>JAMYXO010004143.1:7500-18128 GCA_033310375.1 Conus canariensis | reverse complement strand
TCCTCCCTTTTTCCCCCCCCCCCCCCCCACCCCCCCTAACCCACCCTTACCCTTTGCTTTCCTGTCGTCTGTCTGTCTGTCTGTCTGTCTGTCTGTCTCTCTCTCTCTTCTCTCTTCTCCCCCTCTCTCTCTCTCTCTCAAGATAATTGATCGTTGATTCTCTGTCTGTCTGTCTGTTGTCTGCTTTCTGTCTCTCTCTCTCTTCTCCTCTCTCTACTCTCTCTCTCTCACTCTCTCTTGTACCTTTGTTTCCTACTCAACTGCCACCCCAGCATCTGTCGTTGTATGTCTGTCTGTCTCTGTCTCACCCTTTGTCTGCCTCTGCTGTCTTCGTCTCTGTCTCTGTCTCTCTCTCTCTCTCTCTCTTCTCTCTCTCTCTCTTTTCATCGCTCTCGCTCACTCGCTCGTGTCAATCGATGGTCGGTGTCCAACAAGACGATGCGAACAGATCGTGACACGGGGACAAGTGCTGGCAGTTGTGCACGGACAAAAGGAAGCAAACGTGCTGAATGTTTCAGTGGCGTCTTTTACAGCTAAGCCCCCCGTACACCCCCCAAAACACACACCACACCCACACACACACACACACCTGTACGTGCCGTACAAGCGACGTCCCCATCATTAAAGATTCGGCACCAGCAGTTTTTTTGTCTGAGGTCTTCTAGAACACGCTGTCGGCTCTGTCAGCAAAAGCAGAGAGTTAGGTCGCCTCTTTCAATTTTAGCTCAGTAAGAAAACAAAGCAACGCAAAGACAAAGAAAGCCCCTCAAGCGTAAAAGGACGTACAATGAAAAGTCACGCTGGGGGTTTGTCGCCCAGGGCAGCTCTTGGTGAGCCACGACGGCGTCCGCTCACCCGGAACTTGTCTGATGGGTCCCGCCGCCATTCCAACTTAAGAAACTTGTGGGTAATTTGAGGCTGCGGCCCTTTACAACACTTTGATCTAGAGAAGGGGAAGGGCAGAGTAAGTATCTACTCCTTTCCCAAGTTAGAGCTTTAATGTGCATACTAAAGCGTTTACGACTTGCAGCTGTTGTGATTGGCGTCTGACTGCCTTGAATCCCGGGCTGGCTGTAATTATAGGTTCGCTACGCATGGTCGCTGACAGTGTCGAGGTTTTCAGGTTCGAAACACCCCGTGTGTGTGTTTTGTGTGGTGAGTGGTGGGCACATGTACGTTCAGGCAGTGGGCCGACCTAGTTGAACAGTGCGCAGAACAAGCTGATGTTCTCGGTATCCTGTGAGGGCTGTCCAGCGAATTGAACAATTATCTCGTGGTGCGCAAGGAGTGTGGTATCAGGTGAGTAGTTTGTGACTAGCAACAGCTCAGTGACGCTGAGTAAAGACCTACTGACCGCAGGGAAAGTGCTCTTGATGGCAGGAAAGACTGTAACCCATGATCCTCATCACAGTGCACGTGAGACATAATGTCGAAAGCTTGGCCGTGTCTGGAGTTGTGCTGCCTTCACCTGTCAGCGGAACAGCAACGAGTGAGGCTGCGGGATGCACACAGCATTTCTTTGACAGTGAGGTTTTTGCTGGTGGGCTCTGCAGTCATAAAATATCGACTGGTACACCCATGAGGACGCTCGTGTGGAGGTTCGGTCGTGTCACATCCAGTCGCCATTACACAGTGGCATCTGCCAGGGAAGAGTTATGTCCCTTGATGTCTTAAGGGAACAACCCTGTGCGTGCCTACGCCCTATGTGAACACAGTGCAGACTTTCAAGGGTAATATAGGATTGCTCCCAGCTGGTTTGTTTGGCAGTTAAAGAGAGCACTTCCCTAGGTCGCATTCGCACCTTCGAATGCTTTTGTTGTTGTTGTTGTTGTTTTGTGTTTTTTTGCTGTCCCAACCTCTGCGCCACGTCAGAGGAAGTGCACCCACGCCGCTTATTCCGGCACTCCGTCCACAGCCACAGCCCGGTCGGCCCCGCCGCAGCCCCGGCACCGGCAATCCACAGGGAGCAGTCAATGTCAAGCCGTCAAGAGACAACCCACCGGAGGAGACACTGCACTGCTGCCGAGTCATTTCGGTGGTGTTCAGTGGCGCCTGTTCTGATCTAACATACGCAGGACACCACCTACTAAGCCCCCTACTGACGACAATAATTGCTTAGTCGCGGAGCCAGCGCGAGTGAGCTCTCCTTCCGGAGGGCGCCACCACGTCCGTCCAACGACAGCCCCCATGGACTCGCCGATACCGGTGACCCCGACGGAACCAAACCAAGGCCACAGACGTGGAGAGGACATCGAAACTGAGGTCACCATGAGAGCAGGGCATGAAGGGCCACAGAATTTGAGACATTTTTTTATGCTGATCGATGAGAATGAGGATAATTAAGATGATGCTACGGATTTCCATTTCGGTCTGAGACTACATGACAGGGCTGTACTCTACGCTTCCTTTCATAATATATCCCGGCGTCAACCAGGCCCGAGAGATACAGACACCTGCAGTGTTGGTCATGAAATTTGAGCAACACTCTCCGAAACGCATCCATTAAGTGGATGAAACTCGACTGTGTGGTCCCAGTCTTCCCAACTGAGTCCGCAGCAAACTCAACTCTGGGTAGGAGCCGGTCGGGGCAGAAAAACCCACATGACTCTGATGGGATTCGAACCCACGACCTCCCAACCGGGAGTCCGCGACGCTAACCACTTCGCCACGGCGGCTGGTCGAATGCTTTTTTTGTTTGTCAACCTTCTTGAAGCGCACGAGAGAACGGGCCTCCGAAAAACGTGACTGGAGGAAAAGCGAGGCCACTCCCCTGTTCCCGGTTGGGTTATCATGGCTTGACAGTGATCCATATACGACGTTAATTTCACCAGCAGTGAGGACTTTGGGGAGGTGTTATGAAAAAAAAAAAAAAAAATTCACTTGATGAGCAAGATATGTTGAAAAAATAAGACTCTTTGTCAGAGGCGGATTGAAGAAAGCAAAGTTAAAACAAAAAGTGGAATGAATGAATGAATGAATAAATGAACCCTCTAAAAAGGTCCGTGCCCTGCTCCCGTCCTCCTACACACCCACCTCTCTCTCTCTCTCTCTCTCTCTCTCTCTCTCTCTCTCTCTCTCTCTCTCTTTGTCAAAGGCGGATTGAAGAAAGTTTAAAAAAGTGGAATGAATGAATGAATCAATCAATCAATCAATCAATCAATCAAAGAATCATGAAAATGGTCCATGCCACTCCCCCGTCACCTTAACCCCCCTCTCTCTCTTTCTCTTTCTTCCCCCCCCCCTCTCTCTCTCTCTCTCTCTTTGTCAAAGGCGGATTGAAGAAAGGAAAGTTAAAAAAAAGTGAATGAATGAATGAATGAATGAATGAATCAATCAGTCAATCAATGAAACAATGAATCATGAAAATGGTCCAAGCCCCTCCCCCGTCCCCTTAACCTCTCTCTCTCTCCCCCCCCCTCTCTCTCCCTCTCTCTCTCTCTCTCTCTCTCTCTCTCTCTTTGTCAAAGGCGGATGGAAGAAAGGAAAGTTAAAAAAAAAAGAGTGGAATGAATGAATGAATGAATCAATCAATCAATCAATCAATCAATCGATCAATCAATCAATCAATCAATGAAACAATGAATCATAAAAATGGTCCAAGCCCCTCCCCGTCCCCTTAACCTCTCTCTCTCTCTCTCTCTCTCTCTCTCTCTCTCTCTCTCTTTGTCAAAGGCGGATGGAAGAAAGGAAAGTAAAAAAAAAAAGAGTGGAATGAATGAATGAATCAATCAATCAATCGATCAATCAATCAATTAATCATAAAAATGGTCCATGCTCGTCCCAAGTCCCCCTACCAACCTCTCTCTCTCTCTCTCTCTCTCTCTCTCTCTCTCTCTCTCTCTCTCTCTCTCCTTCAGTTTTCTTTTTCTTTTCATTCAACTTTGTTTCGTCTCTGTTTGCTTGTTGGTTCAGGAGGACTTGGGACCAGGTGGGTGAGGAGGCGGGTGACTATTGAAAAACGGCAGCAAGGGGGGGGGGAGGTTGGGCAGGTGTGCAGGAAGAGTGGGGGGATTGGGGGGTGGGTTGGGGATTGGCCTTGAAGAGGCGATGGAGGGAGAAGGGGACTTGTGTGGGTTGGCTTGGCGCGTAGGGTGTGGTGTGTGTGTGTGGTGTGTGTGGGTGTAGTGTGTGTGTATGTGTGTGTGTGTATGTGTGTGTGTGTGTGTGTGTGTGTCTCTTCTCTCTTCTCTCTCTCCATCTCTCTGTGTGTGTGTGTGTGTGTGTGTGTGTGCTGAGCTGACAGCCACTCTATGCTAGCCTCTTCTCGTCTAGTGTTGGGTGGTGTGTGGTCGGGCAGGGGTCCCGAATGTTCTCGAGCATTTAGGCAAATTAAGGGGAGTTTTGCTGTTGTTGAGAGCAAGTTCCTTGGGTTCTTCAAGTGTGCGAACTCAGGCATCACCAGAGGGGAATACCCCGAGTCGTATACTGAAGGAGGGACAATTACTGGGAAGTGTTTCGCATGTCTAGGGGGGTAGTAACAAGAACATGCCGACATGCCGACCTGGGTAGACGAGAGTGCCCACTTTGAGCACTGGCTATTCAGTGGGTTCTCCAGTGGGGCTGAAAGGAAGGCGATCGTGTCAGGTGACCGTCACGGGTAGGTGACCGTCAGCCTGCAGGCAGAGTACAGCGACCATTCCGTCGTCCTTTGTTCTGAGGAATGAATGGAAGGCTTCGGCCTATTGAGTGGTTCGCACCTTGTTGTCTATAGAGGTAGTAACTACTTAAAGCATCAGTCCTGGCTGGTAGAGAAGTCCAGGCTGTTAGTACAATGGGTAGCTTCGGGGAATCGAACATGAGTTGAATAGGAGGTCAGGCATTAAGCACTTGGTACCCAAGTCTTTGTTGGCGCTAGCAGCTGTTGTGTGTGTATGTGTAGGTGACTAATGATTCCATTGGCGGAATAAAAATAACTTGGGGATCTATTGGTACAAATCGTGTGATGGGTGTGTGCCAGTGATTCCATTGGTTGAACCAGTTAAACTCGGGTTCTCTCTTTCTTTGAGAACGAATATAAGGTGCTTGGAAAACCAGGAAGTGTGTGATTCACTGAAGGGAAAGTGAACTCGCCCGTCTTGCTGAGGGCTCAAGAAAATACAGCGTGAAGCAGAGGCTTGCTGTCGCCTCGTTGTCTCCTGGGTGGGGACGTAAGACAGTGGAGGTTGCTGTCACCTCGTTGTCTCCTGGGTGGGGACGTAAGACAGTGGAGGTTGCTGTCGCCTCGTTGTCTCTTGTGTGGGGACGTAAGACAGTGGAGGTTGCTGTAGCCTCGGAGCCGACGACGAGAAGAATTGTCTCCCGTGTGGGGACGGTCGACAGCAAGACGTGTTAGCCTGTTGGAGCCTAGACAGGGAGCTGCCAGACAACGGTGGGGTGTTTGCAGCCAGAGAAGACCTGTGGGAGAGGCCGACAGGAGCCCTTTCCGTGGAGAGGGCGAAGTGCAGTGGAGTCCGGGAGACTCGGTCTGAGGGTGCGACTCAAGCTACGTTGCCAGTGTCCCCCAACTGGGATTTGGCCAATCGGGAGGACACAACAGTGTGGCAGCTTCAGTTCGTAGTCACACAGTGGGAGGAGAGAAACTGACGGTCAACCAAGGAATGCTGGCAAGTTATGGACGTTTTATTTGCTCTTAGGTCTATAAGTGTGCAAACAAAATAGTGGAATATTGTCTTTCCTGGTTAAGTAAGAATAACTGAAGAACAGGGGATGCGATTTATGAGATTGTCTGTATGATGTTTACATATTTGTATGATACAGATAAGTGTGTTGTGTAGTGACGGGTGGGGGCTCGGAGTCAAGTTAAATAAAAGTTGATTATTTTCTATGAATGTTATTTGTTTCCCGTCACCTTTGTGCGGGCCCGATGTGAGTGACAGAGTGCGTGTGCCTATGCGAGAGCGCATTTTGGTTGTGAAAGCGTAAATACTTCTGTCTATAACCCCCCTGCATCCCTGAATATTAAAATCATATTTTAATAACGAGGGGGAGCGTCGGAGCCCCGTCACAAATTGGGGACTGTCGTCCGGGATGAACATAAATGAGTCATAAACGATTTTGGTTTCTGGGTTTTGTTCAATTGCAAAGGGATCTGAAATTTGTCATAATTGTGGAAACCTAGATTTGTTTCTCTTAACGGGAAAGACGTAGTCGTGTGTTGATTGTTTTGATCTTTTTTCATGACTGTGCCAGTTGTTTGAACTTGCTTGATTTGGTTGCTATTGAGGTTGATTGTGTGTAGCACAACTAGTGGATCGCTTTATTTACGAGTGATCGTGTGGATATCTCGCTTGTTACTGAGGTTGTATTAGCTAGCTGATCGAGGGTTAGATAGCTTCAAAATGTCGACTGAAGAGGGTGCTGAGACAGTGGGTCCGCTGAAAAGGATGGACCTCATAGAAGAAGGAAAAGCTTTAGGACTAAAGGGTCCGGAACTGAAGGCATATGTAGATGAGAACTGGCCCCATGTAATCGAGGCTCAGAAAATACAAAGGGAACAGGAAGAAGGAAAGAAAAAAGAGGAGCGAGAAAGAGAACGGGAAAAAGATGAGAGAGAAAGAGAACGGGAAAAAGAGGAGAGAGAGCAAGAAAGGCGAGAGAGAGAAAGAGAACGGGAAAGAGAAGAGAGAGAAAGAGAACGGGAAAGAGAAGAGAGAGAAAGAGAACGGGAAAGAGAAGAGAGAGAAAGAGAACAGGAACGAGAGGAAAGAGAAAGAGATGAGGTACGGCAGTTTGAGTTAGAAAAATTGAAATTGGAGAAGGAACTGGAGGCACAGGCAAAAGCCAGAAACTTTCTATCATATTACAATCCCTTAACTAATATGCCAAAGTTTGATGATAATCCGGACCACCTAGAGGATTTCATCTCACAGTTTGAAAGGATTGCCAAAGATCAGGGCTTACCCGAAGAACGGTGGGCCACACATCTGTCCGCACTGTTGACACCTAAGGCTAGAGAAACGTTTTTCTGCCTACCATTGGAAAAACAGACGGATTATGTATCTGTGCGTGATGCTTTGTTTCAAAGGTACCAGGTAACAGCTGACAGATACAGGAAAATGTTCAGGGAGGCCGCGCGTAAGCCAGGCGAGGCACATGTACAGTTCCTTTATCGGGTCAGGTCTCTCTTTGATAAATGGATGAGAACAGGGAGTATTGAACAGACTTTTGAACAGTTGAGGGAAGAGATCGTTAGAGAGCAAATCCTGTCCACGTATCGGAGAGATCTCACTGTGTTCTTGGCAGAAAGAGAAATAAAAAGCTTAGAAGAGTTAGTGAAAGTCGCAGACAGGTATGAAGCTGCCCATGATCAGCGCTATGTTTTGAAGGGAACAAACCGCTTGTTCCGTAATGCGCAGACCACACAGTCAGAGAGTGAGTCGCCGACTCACTACAGTAAGGAGGCGAGATCGCAAGTAGAGGCGAACTCTAAGTCCCGTGGCAACAGTGGGACTGAAGAGAATGTTAGAGTGAAACGCACATGTTTTAAATGTGGGCGAGAGGGACATATTGCCAAGGAATGTAGCGGATTGCGAATACATTCCGTTGTCGCCGTTGATACAATTCAACAGGAAGGCAGAGTGCCACCACCAACTACTAGGGCAGTAGTAAACGGGAAGCCGGTGACCTGCTTGTTAGATACAGGATTGACTCTGGCGGCAATGGTAGAACCCAGTTTAGTGAGAGAGACAGACTATACAGGGAAAACCACCTGCGTGCGATATGCAGATGGAAGAGTTACTCAGCTACCTTTAGCCTATGTCAAAGTAGAGTCTGAGTATGTTAGAAGTACTCTCACGGCAGCAGTACAGAAGAATCTCCCCTATCCAGCTTTGTTAGGCGGTAGGTACATCCTCCCAAAGCCTAACCAGGCTGCCAGTCAAGGAGGGAAAGGAAGGGTAGTGCAGGGTAGGAACTCCTACAACAAAGTAAACAGAAGGCAGGTGAAGTGCACAGGCGCCGCGGGTAGTAGAGCTACCTTAGACCATGAGGGTGGCCGTGGTGGTGGTGCAGTGGACCATGAAATAGGTCGCAGTGGCGGTGCCGTAGGCCATGGAGGTGGCCGTAGTGGCGGTGCCGTGGGCCATGGAGGTGGCCGTAGTGGCGGTGGTGTAGGCCATGGTGGCCATAGTGGTGGTTCAAGTAGTTGTTGGCGTTGCCGTGGCAGTCAGAAATGTAGGAGCCATGGTGGCGGACCTCAGGGTCGGGGCCAAGATGGACCACAGAGTAACTGGAACCAGCAGCTGGGCTGGAACCAGGGAGGCTGTATTAACGCATGGCAAGAAGGTCGAGGTGACCAGCTATCGTTAGAGAATGCCAAGGATAGTCAGCTCTTTGTAGCAGACAAGCCAGTGTTGGAAAAAGGAAAAGTAAATAAGGCTCATCAAGCAGTGGTCATAGGCACTGAGTGGGATTCGAACCAAGGAAGTTCCACACAGAAAAAGAAAATCGGTTCGGATAAGATGAGTGAGGGATCATCTCTTAACATTTTGAAAAGGGGAGATGATCATCGTCGCAGTGAATGGGTGCGACAGCCCTGTTCACGTGATCTTCGAACAACAGACCCTGAGGCAATGAAAGCCAAGGGGACTGAATGCCAAGGAGATTTTGCCGAACAGGCTAGAAGAAGATCGCGCAGATGTTCACGCGCTCCTTTAAGGACTAAAATGTGTGAAGGGTGCGTTGACTCTCTTGTAAAGCCTGGAATGCGCAAACTATCTGCCCCAGGTACTATTGGCGAGCCACAAACGGCGGTCAAGATTGAGAGGGGCAGGAGTAGGTCAAGGGTTGGAGTAATGCCTCCAGGGTGTTGCTGTTGTAGTGTGAACAACAGAAGTAGAACAATGGTAGGAGCAATGCCTACGGGCTGCTGTTGTTGTGGTGGTGTGAGCAGTCATCTGTTACGGACAGCTACCGTGTAAATAATGTAGCTGGCCAGTTGTGTTATTGATTTTGATTGCCCAGTATAGGGCGGGGTTGAGCCTATGTTCATGTGTTATTTTTCATTTTTTGATATATGTTTTCCTGTATGTGTTGCTTTTGTTCATTGCCCATTGTGGAGCGGGGATCAGTACGTGCTCACGTGTTATGATTATGATTTTTCTGGTTGATATCTGTTTGCTCATGTTGTTTTGTCACAGCTCGGTAAAGTGTGAAAATGTCCTTAAGCTGTGAAATCAGGATAAATGTTTGATTTGCATATTGGGTGTGAGACCGTGTGAGCAGATTGTGGCCACACGCCTGAATTTGATTTTGATGTTACGTAGGCTGGGCCACACGCCTGAATTTGATTTTGGTGTTACCTAAGCTGGGCCACACGCCTGAATTTGATTTTGATGTTACGTAGGCTGGGCCACACGCCTGAATTTGAATCTTGTCTTTGTGGATTGTGGCCACATGCCTGAATTTGATTTTGATGTTAAGTAGGCTGGGCCACACACCTGAATTTGAATCTATAGTAGAAGTGAATGGAATGGTTAATCAATATGTATGGACATGCTGATAGCTAACACTATAGAGAGAGTTCTTGATTATATGTGAGCCAGTTTAGAGTTGAATGTTGTGCACAGTCGTTTATGACTAACCAAAGAGTGATTCAGTGGACTATTTGATTGATTTATTGGTTGTAATTATGTACATTCTCCATGTTAGAGATGTTGATGGAAGTGATGTCTTGAAGCATAGGGGTAGTACTGTTATACCGACCCATGCAACTGAGTTTGTTTTATCCAATTTGAGAACATTCGTCCTGGAGGAAATGTTGATTGGAACAACATTCTTAGGTACGGGGGTGTCATGAGTCGGCCGAATGTTCTCGAGCATTTAGGCAAATTAAGGGGAGTTTTGCTGTTGTTGAGAGCAAGTTCCTTGGGTTCTTCAAGTGTGCAAACTCAGGCATCACCAGAGGGGATACCCCGAGTCGTATACTGAAGGAGGGACAATTACTGGGAAGTGTTTCGCATGTCTAGGGGGGTAGTAACAAGAACATGCCGACATGCCGACCTGGGTAGACGAGAGTGCCCACTTTGAGCACTGGCTATTCAGTGGGTTCTCCAGTGGGGCTGAAAGGAAGGCGATCGTGTCAGGTGACCGTCACAGGTAGGTGACCGTCAGCCTGCAGGCAGAGTACAGCGACCATTCCGTCGTCCTTTGTTCTGAGGAATGAATGGAAGGCTTCGGCCTATTGAGTGGTTCGCACCTTGTTGTCTATAGAGGTAGTAACTACTTAAAGCATCAGTCCTGGCTGGTAGAGAAGTCCAGGCTGTTAGTACAATGGGTAGCTTCGGGGAATCGAACATGAGTTGAATAGGAGGTCAGGCATTAAGCACTTGGTACCCAAGTCTTTGTTGGCGCTAGCAGCTGTTGTGTGTGTATGTGTAGGTGACTAATGATTCCATTGGCGGAATAAAAAATAACTTGGGGATCTATTGGTACAAATCGTGTGATGGGTGTGTGCCAGTGATTCCATTGGTTGAACCAGTTAAACTCGGGTTCTCTCTTTCTTTGAGGACGAATATAAGGTGCTTGGAAAACCAGGAAGTGTGTGATTCACTGAAGGGAAAGTGAACTCGCCCGTCTTGCTGAGGGCTCAAGAAAATACAGCGTGAAGCAGAGGCTTGCTGTCGCCTCGT
>JAMYXO010004143.1:0-2500 GCA_033310375.1 Conus canariensis | reverse complement strand
GTATTATTTTATTTCTAAAACAATGTGCAGGTTATCACATTTCACGACTTTCCCTGTTTTATCTGTGATCTTTATATTAAATGATCTGACCCTCCCACAAGCTAATCTTTTAAACTGTAAATTAGGGAATTGTATAATTTCATAATCGCAATATGCAGCTTTCCCTGATGGAAGAGCTCTTAAAACAGTTGAGGGCCTTCCATCATATAAGTTTTCATCAGTGCTCAGCTCGTCCAAATGAACATAGAGTAATGAATGTAATGCAAGATCGAGCGGATATTCTCCCTCATAAGTAGTTTTGTCTGGTGTAACTATAAATCTATGAATGGCTCGATTGTCAGTTGCAAAGCCTAACATTTTAGCTAGCTCTCCATCAAAAAAGTAACCTACTTCTTCTTCTTCAGGTTTGAATGCCAACATTATTTTCAAATTTGCATTGTTAAGTTTGAGAGTAATGTCGAAGTTACTCATTGCTTCTTTTAGCGAGCAAAACCCGTAATAACCATCAGTATGGTTAACTGGCTAACGTTGTCTCCTCTTTTGTCAACTTTTAGAATCTTATTATTCTCCTTGGATTTACTTATATTAAACCATACGACTTTGTAAAAAATTTCATGGAGTGCGACCCTTTGGGTTCCGCAGTTATTATCAATAGCATATTCTAAAAACGAAGGACTGTCTTGTGTTGTTATTGTTACAAACATTTTTAAAACAAATTTAAAAATGAGTGCATTCAAATATACTAATGCAAAATATTCTGTTGGGCCGCTCTACAATCTTAAAAATATAACAACTGACACCCTTGACATTTCTGTGACTCAGTCTGACGCCTTTCAAGTAAAGGTTAGTACTCCATTGCATCGTTATCTTAACCCTCCTATTAAAAACGACTACATCCCGAAAGTGTGGTTTAGTCATCCGATGCAGTTTTATCAGAACCAGTTAAACTTTGCTGTGTTTTGTGCATCAAACTGGGTGTGGAGTGTCGTATGCTGATCATTTAAATCATCCTGATCCTTTGGTGAGGTCAGTGTATAGATTTCATTTTTATTACACCTTCAGACGTATTTTATCTGAACTGCAAGCACCATTACCAAATGACAAAACGTTTAATCCATTCAGCAACAGAATAGATTACAAGGCTTTTGAAAGGATCTGTAACGAATTTGATATTGACCCAAAGACAGACTTTAGACAAAAGTTGGATCTTAATCATGGTTTAGGCACCCTTTATTTTTGGGGCGTGCACAGAAAGTATAACTATGATTGGAATCCTCCTTACACATCTTTTTCTTCAGGCACAAACTGTTCACCTCGGGTCCATAGAGCAAGAGCATAAAACAGCATGGACAATATTTATTTTGGATACTTCTAAGGGCCTAACAAAAGCAGGAATAGAACGAAATAAACGACTCTATTCGTACTTATGTTTGGTGTTTGCTAGGTTCGCAAGCACAAACGAGATCAAACATAATTGATCCTTCTACTGGCTTTGACGCCCAAAAACAGTATTTAGCAAATTTAGAGGATTCTATTAATTCTGCAATTGATTTGCCTTCAAGTATTAAAAGGTACCAAAATGTTTTGCAATACGCAAGATCGAAAGTAGACTTTGCTGTCGGCACTGGTTTATACATGCTGCCTTCTGACCTCAGACTTCAGATAGGAACAATAATAAACTATAATAATGAAATCCTTGTGGCTGGTAAAGAAGAGAAGGTCGGAAAAAACGACATAAATTCTAAGCCAGCAATAGCAATAAAAAAGAAGCCCCACCAATCCCCGAGCCCCCCAAACCCCCTCAAAACCCATCCAATCCCCGTGGCCTCAAAAAATAATGACCATGAATATGAAAAGACGGCACTTGTTATTGGATTAACTGCCCTAGGATTACTTGGTCTTTATCTTACTATAAAGTAACCCAACTATTAAGACAACTAATGCCCATAAGTGCTCAGCCATAAAGCCAACTACTTTACTTGCGGCAGACAAAAGCCAGCTAACGATTCCTCCTATTATACCAGGCAAAGAGTCTATTGCCTTACTGGCTAATTTTTTTAATAAACTTGCAAGATGATCAAGTTGTTTTTTTACCATGATTTATCTGATGGTGGTGATGGTGGCGGAGGCACTAACCCTTGCCCACCGCCGCCTGTAATAGCCAACACCAGTGTACTTATTGCAAATCCTAAGGCTGTTATAACACTTGCTAATGTGACACCTTGCTCTCTAAACAGTGTTCTTATTCGTTCTGTAGTGTTGTGTCTTATTATAAAATTCTTTGGATAGTTTCTCTTATTCTGCTCACTTGAGTTCGTAATTGTTCTCGGTTAGTAGACAACACTTCTAGTCTTGTGATTCTCTCTTGTTCAAGATTATTTAGTCTTTGGGTTATTCTTTCTTTAACACCAGACCCTAGTTGTGGTCATCAGCCTCAACTAGTTTTTCTTTTTCTCTTTTTATATGCTCATCTAGTTCACCCAGTTTTGCTAAATTGTTT
>JAMYXO010004142.1:0-12500 GCA_033310375.1 Conus canariensis | reverse complement strand
CCAACCATCCTATACCCCATCATCCTATCCACCCTAATAATACACATCCACCCCTAAACCTACATCATCACCCAACACAACCCCCCCAAACTAACATATCCTCAAATAAACCTATCACCTACCATCCCCCCCCTCTAATACTTTCAACCATCCCTCCCCCTTTCACCTATCTCCCCTCCCCACCATACCCATAATACCATATCCCCTACATTCCTCCAATACCTTCACATATCCCCCTCCCCATCACCCCCCCCTTCTACCCTCCCATACATATACCATTATCCACCCTACTCTCCCTACCCCTTTACCCATACTCCCCTACCTCTCCTCCTTCCCTCAAACCATATACATATCCACCCCAAATCTCAAAACCTACCCACATCTCCCCCCTCCCACCTCCCCCTCCCCTTCCCCTCCACAATTATACATATTACTACCCCTCCCTTATACCCCCCCCCCTTCCCCCAATCCCTCACCTCCCTCTTCCTCATACATATACTCATTCCACTACATCCCTCTAATACCATTCCACATATCCCCTCCCCTCACCTCCCTCCCCTCCCCCCATACATATACCATATCAACCCTATAACATCCCCTTAACCCCTTTACCCATAACCTCCCTTCACCTCCTCCCTCACTCATACATAAACAAATCCATCCACCCCCCCTAATCCCTAATACCCCCTTCCACATACCCTCCCTTCACCCCCTCCTCCTCCATAACAATATACCAACCACCTACAATCTCTAATCTTCCACCATACTCTCCCCTCAACCTCCCCTCCCCTTCCCTCATACATATACCATCATCCACTAATCCCCTAATACCTTCCACATAACCATCCCCTCACCTAATCTCCCTATCCCCTAATATCAAATCCACCATTACATCCTCTAATACATCCACCTATCACTTCACTCCTCATCCCTCATACCATAACCCCCATCACTAATCCCTAAAACCCTCCACCCAATACTCCCCATCACCCTTCTCTCCCTCCTACATATAAATATCCACCCCCCCTAACATCTCTATACCCTCACATACCCTCCCATTCACCCCTATATCCCTCCCTCCCATACCATATACATATCCCACCCCTAAACTCCCTAATACCCCCACTATACATCTTCACACCTATCTCCCTTCTCTCCATACATACAATCATCACCCTACCATCCCCTAATACTTAAATACCTCCCCTTCACCCCCCTATCCCTTCCCTCATACCTATAACCATCATCCACCCTATCATCCCTATACTTACCCATACCCTCCCCTTACCCTCCCTCTCCCCCTCCCCAATACATATACAATCATCCACCTTACATCCCCCCTATTCTTCCACCATACCTCCCCTCACCCTATCTTCCTTCCTCCCAACATTATACCCCATATCACTACATCCCCCTAAATACCCTTCCACCATACCTCACCTTACCCTATATCCTTCCCTCCATACATATACCATAATCCCACCCCTAATCCCTAATACTTCCCATACCCTCCCCTTAACCTATCTCCCCACCTCCATACATATACCCCCATCATCACCTAATCCTCTAAATACTTCAACCATAATCCCTTACCCTATCTCCCTTACTCCATACTATACCATCATCTACCTAACCCACCCTAATACCCCTTCCAACTACCCTCCCTTCACCCAATCTCCCTTCCCTCATAATATACCATATCACCTAATCCTCTAATACCTTCACCATACTTCTATCACCCTATCTCTACCCCCCACACTATACCCATCATTCCACCCTAATCCTAATATCCATATTCCCCTTATACTCCATATCCCTACCTATAATATACCCATATCCACCTACATCCCCCCCCATACCATTACATACTCCCCTTACCCTCCCCCTACATCCCATAATAAACCCTTATCACCCTATATCCCCCCTAATACCTATCACATACTCCCCCCCCTACCAATCCCCACTTCCCATACCCATATACATCATCCACCTACATCCCTATAATCCTTCCACATACCTCCCTTCACTCCTCTTCCTCATACATATAACCATATCCCTACTCCCCTCCTACTATTCACATACCTCCCTCCACCTCCTCCCCCTTCCCTCTTACATATACCCATAACCCACTAACCTCTAATACTTCCCACCCTAATCCCTCACTCTCATATCCCATACAAAAATACCAATCACCCCTAATCTCAAAAACTTCCCCACCAACTCCTCCCACCCTCTCCCTTCCCTTATATATACAAATCCACCTACATCTCTAATACCTTCCACATATCCCTCCCACCCTATCCCATATTCCCCCAACCATATACCCATCATCCACCTACTCTCCAATCAACCCATCTCCCATCAACCTCCTCCCCCTACCCTCCATAATCTACATAAACCACCAACAAATATCTAATATTCCACATACACCTCCCTTCACCTCATCTTCCACCTCCATACATATACTATCATTACACCCCCTACATCTCTACTACCCTTCCCCCACATACCCTCCTTCACCTATTTCTCCTTCCCTCCCATAATATAACCCATATCCAACCTACATCTCTAATACTTCCAACACACCTCCCCCTTCACCCTCTCTCTTCCTCATACCATATACCCATCAATCCACTATCTCTAATACCCCCCTTCCCAACCATATCATACACAATCATATACCACACAAATATACATCTCACCTACATCCCTACTAAACTACACCATACTCCCCTTCATACCCTACCCACCTACAATAAACATCCTCACTAATCCTCAATAAACTCCTTCCCACATCTCCACCACACTACATTCCCCTCATAACATATACCCAATCCACCCTAATCCTTCTAATACCCCTCCACCATACTCCCTTCACCATATTATCTTCCCACCATACATATACCATATCCACCCCCTATCCCCCTCATACTTTACCATAACCCCCCTCCCTAACCCTATCTCTTCCTCCCACCATAATAAACCATCCATCCACCTAATCCCCTAATACCCTTCCACAATAACCCATCCCCTTATATCTCCCTTCCCTCCATACATATACCATCATACTCCTAATCCCTAATACCTTCAACATACTCCCTTCACCTATCTCCTTCCTCATACATAATACATCATCCACCTACATCCCTATAACTTCCCAACATATCCCCCCCTTCCACTATACCTAACCCCACACTATACCATCATCCCACCTACATCCCCCCCTCTAATACTTCACCCATACCCTCCCATACCCCCCCCTCTAACCTCCCATAATATACCATCATTCCACCTAATCCCCCCATACCCTTCCACCCAATACTTCCCCCCTACATTCCACCCCTTACCTCCATAATATACCATATCCACCCCCTAATCCCTCTAATATTCCACCCATACTCCCTCCACCCTCCCCTCCCCCCTTCCCTCCACAATAATACATATTACCTAATTCCTCTAATACCATTCCACCCTACCCTCCCCCCACCCTCCCCCTCTTCCTCCATAACTTTACCAACATCACCTTAATCATCTAATACTTTCCCACCATACCTCCCCTCCACCCTCCCTCCCTCCTCCATACATATACCATCATCCACCTAATATCTAAAACTTTACCATAATCCATTCACCCTCCCCCCTCCTCTCAATACATATATCCATCATCCACCTACACCTAATTCTTCACCATACCTCCCTTAAACCTATCTCCCTCCCTCCATACATATACCATCATCCACCTACATCTCAATACTTCCACCATATCTCACTCCCCTCCTTTCAATCCCATAACCATATACCATCATCCACATACATCCCCTTATACTTCACTACAAATACTCCCTCCACCTATAACCCACCCCCACCCCACACCAATCCCCCACCACCACCAACACCCACCACACCACCCCAAACCACCCACCCCCCACCACCCACCCACACCCCCCAACAACCACCACACACCCCCCCAACAACCCCCCCACAACCCCACCCCCCCACAACCCCCCCTCCACCCCCCAACCACCACCCACCACCACCACAACAACCCAACCACAACCCCACCCCTCACCCACAACACCCCCCACACCCACACCACCAACCCCACATCCCCCCAAACTCCCCCAACAACACCACCCCACCCAACAACCCCCCACCCACACAACACCCAACACCACAACCCCCCCACAACCCCACCCACACCCCCAACACCACACCCCCCAACCCAACCACACCACCAAACACCACAACCCCAACACCCAAACACTCACCCCACCCCACAACCCCAAACCCACCCCCAACCCACCCCACCACCCCCACCCACCACCAACCCACACCCCCACACCACCAAACACACCCACAACCCACACCCACCACAACCCACCCACAACCCCCCCCAACACCCCCCCCCACAAACCCACACCAACCCAAACAATAACCCCCCCCCCACCCCCCCCACACCCCCCCCCCCACACCCACCCCCCACCCCAAACCCCAAACCCCCAAACAACCCCCCCCCCACCCAACCAAAACCAACCCCAACCCCCACCCAACACCCCCAAACACCACCCCAACCCCACCCAAACCCCCCCCAACACCCCCCCCCCCCCCACCCCACCCACCCCACCCACCCCACACCAAAACCCCCCAACAACCCAACACCCTCCCCAAACAACCCACCCAACCACCAACCCCCACCAAACCACCACCACCCAACACCCCACCACCACCCACACCCCCCACCCCCCACACACCCCCACCCCCCCCACCAAACCACAAACCCCACCAACCCACCCCCCCCACCACACCACCACACCCACCCCCCCCACACCCCAAACCACCACCACCACCCACCCCCCCCACACCAAACCACCCCAACCCACCCCAACCACCCCCAACCACCACCCAACCACCCACCCACCCACACCCCACCCACCACCCCCCCACCAACCCCCCCCCCCACCACCCCCCCCACCCCCACCCCCCCCACACCCCCCCACACCCCACAAACAACCAAACCCCAACACCACCCACCCCCACCAAAAAAACACACCCACCCACCCCCCCCCCACAACCAACACCCCACCCAACACCCCACCACCCCCCCCCCCCCCCCCCCCACCCCCCCCCCCCCCCCCCCCCCCCCCCCCCCCCCCCCCCCAAACCCCCCCCCCACCCCCCCCCCACACACACAACCCCAACCCCCCCCCCACCCCCCCCCCCCACCCCCCCCCCCACCCACACAACCCCACACACCCCACCCCCCCCCCCCCCCCCCCCCCCCACCCCAACCCCCCCCCCCCCAACCCCCCCCCACCCCCCCCCCCCCCCCCCCCCCACCCCCCCCCCACCCCCCCCCCCCCCCACCCCCCCCCACCCCCCCCCCCCCCCCCCCCCCCCCCCCACCACCCCCCCCCCCAACCCACCCCCCCCCCCCCACACCCCCCCCACACCCCCCCCCCCCCCCCCCCCCCCCCCCCCCCCCCCCCCCCCCCCCCCCCCCCCCCCCCCCCCCCCCCCAACCCCCAACCCCCCCCCCCCCCCACCCCCCACCCCCCCACCAACCCCACACCACCCCCCCCCCCCCCCCCCCCCCCCCCCCCCCCCCCCAACCCCAACCCACCAACCCACACCCACCCACACCCACCCCACCCACCCCCCAACCCCCCCCCCCCCCACCCCACACCCCCCCCAAACCCCCAAACCCCCACCCCCCCCCCACCCAACCCCACCCCCCCCCCCCCACCCCCCCCCCACCCCCCCCCACACCCCCCCACCCCCCCCCCCCCCCCCCCACCCCCCCCCCCCCCCCCACCCCCCCCCCCCCAACAACCCCCCCCCCCCCCCCCCCCCCCCCCCCCCCCCCCCCCCCCCCCCCCCCCACCCCCCAACCCCCCAACCCCACCCCACCCCAACCACCCCCCCCCCCCACCACACCAACACCCCCCCCCACCACACCCCCCCAAAACCCCCCCCCCACCACCCCCCCCCCCCCCCCCCCCAACCCCACACCCCCACCACACACACCCACCCAACCCCACCCCCCCCCCAACAACCCCCCCCCAACCACCCCCCAAACCCCCACCCAACCCCCCCCCCCCCCCCCCCCCCAAAACCACCAACCCCCCCCCCCCCACCCACCCCCACACCCCCCCCAACCCCCCCCCACCCCCCCCACACCACCCCACCCCCCAACCCCACCCACCCCACCCCACCCCCCCCCCACAACCACCCACACCCCACCCACCCACCCCCCCACCCCCCCCCCCCCCCCCCCCCCCCCCCCACCCCCCCCCCCACCCCCCCCCCCCCCCAAACCCCCCCCTCATAATATACAATCCACCCTACATCTCTAATACTTCACACATATCCTTCTATCTCTTCCCTCATAACATAACATATCCACATATCCCTTATATTCACATACTCCTCCTCACCTATCTCCTTCCCTCATAATATACATCATCCACCTAATCCTAATACTTCACATATCCTTCACACTATCTTCCTCATAATAAAACATATCCACTAATCTCTAATATTCACATACTCCTTCACTACTCTTCCCTCATAATATACATATCCACTAATCCTAATATTCACATATCCACCTATCATCTTCTCCATACATATACATATCACTAATCTCTAATATTCCATACTCCTTCATTCCTCCTCAAATATTACATCATCCACAATCCTCTATTACATATCTCCTTCCCTCAAATATACATATCCACTAATCTCTAATACCTTCACATATCCTTCACTCCTCCTTCCCTCATAATATACATATCCACTAATCTCTAATATTCACATCCCTTCACATCTCCTTCCCTCATAATATACATATCCACTAATCCTCTAATCCTCAACTATCCTTCACTATCTCTCCCCTCATAATATACATATCCACTAATCCTTAATATTCACATACTCCCTTCACTCCTCCTTCCCTCATACATATACATATCCACTAATCCCTAATATTCACATATCCTTCACTATCTCTTCCTCATACATATACATATCCACTAATCCTAATACTTCACATACCCTTCACTATCTCCTTCCCTCATAATATACATATCCACTAATCCTAATATTCACATATCCCTACTATCTCCTTCCTCATAATATAACATATCCACTAATCCTAATATTCACATATCCTTCACTACTCTTCCCTCATAATATACATATCCACTAATCTCTAATATTCACATATCCTTCACCTCTCTTCCCTCATAATATACATATCCACTAATCTCTAATACTTCACATATCCCTAACTATCTCTTCCCTCATACATATACATATCCATAATCTCTAATACTTCACATATCCTCACTATCTCTTCCTCATAATATACATATCCACTAATCCTCTAATATTCACATACCTCCTCACTATCTCTTCCCTCATAATATACATATCCACTAATCCCTAATATTCACATATCCTTCACCTATCTCTTCCTCATAATATACATCATCCACTAAATCCTAATACCCTTCACCATATCTACCCTAATCCTACTTCACTTCCCTCTACATATACATATCCACATACATATCCTAATACTCACATACTCTTAACTATCTCCTTCCCCCATAATATACATATCCACCTAATCCTTAATACTTCACATATCCCTTCTTCCTCATACATTACTCTCATAATATAATCATCCACCTTCTATCTCTCCCATAATATACTTCCACATACTTCCCTAATCACTCAATATCTCCTTCCCTCATACATATACCATATCCACCTAATCCTAATATTCACATATCCTTCACTATCTCCTTCCTCATAATATACATATCCACTAATCCTAATACTTCACATATCCTTCACTATCTCTTCCCTCATAATATACATATCCACTAATCTCTAATATTCACATATCCTTCACTATTCCTTCCTATAATATACATATCACCTAATCTCTAATACTTCACATATCCTTCACTATCTCTTCCCTCATAATATACAATATCCACCTAATCCTAATATTCACATATCCTTCACATCTCTTCACATAAATACTATCACTAATCCCAAATTCACATATCTTACATCCTCCCTTCCTACATATACATATCCCCTAATCCTAATATTCACATATCCCTCACTCTCCTTCTCATACATAATCATCCCTAATCTAATATTACATATCCTCACTATCTCTCCCTCATAATATACCATATCCACTAATCTCTAATATTCAATATCCTCCACTTCCTCATAATACATATCACTAATCTATATTACATACCCCATCTCTCCCATAATATACATATCCACCCTAATCTCTAATCACTCCTCACTTCTCTTCCCTATAAATACATATCCACTAATCCTTAATATTCACATATCCTCACCTTCTCCCTAATACATATACCATATCCCTAATCTTAAATACCTACCTTAAATCTCTTCCCTCATATATACATATCACTAATCCTAATATTCACATATCTTCACTTCTCTTCCCAAATACTCATCCACTAACCCTAATACTTCACATAATCTCCTTCACCTATCTCTTCCTCAACATATACATATCCACATAAATCCTAATACTTCACAAAATCCCTTCACCTATCTCCTCCCCCAACCAATACATAATCCCTAATCCTATCCTCCTAAATACTCCACTATCTCTCCTCATAAAAAACCTATCCACAATCACCCCTAAACCACATTACATCCTCACCCTACTCTTCCCTCAAATACAATATCACACCTAATTCCAATATTCACTTCAACCCCTAACATATCTCTTCCCTCAAAAACAACACCAAAAAAAAAAAAAAACAAAAACCAAAACCCAAAAAAAACAAAATAAAAAATCACAACAAAACCCAACAACAACACAACCCACCAAACAATACAACCCAACCAACACACCAACAAACCCAACAACAAACCACCCAAAACAAAAACCACCAAACAACAAAACACAAACCCAAAACAAACCCCAAACAAAAAACCAAAACAAAACCACCACATACCAAACAATACAACAAACTCAACAAACAACCCAACACCAACACAACCAAAACACATAACACAAAAAACCCAAAAAACCACAACCCCCCACCACAAAAACAAACAACCCCCACCAAACAAAAACCCCACAACAACAAAACCCCACACCAACCAACACCAACCAACACCCACCAACCCAACCCACCAACCCCCCACCCAAAACAACACCCCACACCCACCCCCCCACAAAACACCAAACAAAAAAACACCCACCACCAAACACCACAAACAACCCCCCCCCCAACCACAACAACCCCAAACACACAAACACCAAAAACCCCCCCCAAACCACCACAACCAACAACCAACACAAAAACACAACACAACCCCCAAACCACACAACAACACAACCAACAACCAAAACCCACCCCCAAACCACCCACCACCACACAACACCACCCAAAAACCCCACAAACACCAACCACAAACCCCACCAACAAAACACACCCAACCCCACCAACAACCAACCACCAAAACACACCAACAAAACCCAACCCCCAAAACCAACAACAAACACAAAACAACACAAAAAAACCACAACCCAACCCACCCAACCCAAACCACACCCACCCCACCCCAAAAACCACCCCCAAACAACCCAACCAAACCAACAACCCCAAACATAAACCCACACAAAACCCAAACAAAACACACAAAAAAACACCCACACCACCACACAAAACCACCACCACAAAAAAACCAACAAACCAACACCCCCCACCCACCAACCCACAAACCAACCAACACAAAAACAACACCCAAACCAACAAACACAACCCACACACAACAACAAAACCCACACAACCCACAACCCACAACACACACCACCAAAACCCAAACCAACACAAACACCCACAAACAACAACAAACCAAACCAAAAACCCACCACACACCCCAACCAAAACAAACAACCAAAAACCAAAACAACACAAACACCCAAACCACCAACAACCCCCAACACAACCACAAACCCAACCACCACAACCCACCAAACCACACCCAACAAACCACAAACCCACAACACAACCAAACCACACAACAACCCACACACACCACACAACAAAACAACAACACACAACCCACCACAACAACCAAAACCACACCCACAACAAACCAAACACCCACCACAACCACAACAAACCACACAAAAACAACCCAACCACCCACACAAACCCACCACCCCACCCCCAACCCACCCACAACCACCACCCCCACCCCACACACACAAACAAAAAACAACACCCAAACAACCCCACCAACACCCACCACCACCCAAAACCAACAACCACAACACAACCCCCACAACCCACCAACACCCAAACCAAACACCCACAACCCCAACCACAACCAAACAACAAACCCACAAAACCAACCCAACCAAACAACCCACCCAAAAAACAAACAACAAAACACCCACCCCACAACCAACACCAAAAACAAACCACCACCAAAACCACCCCAAACCCCCCCACCAACCACACCACACACCAAAACACCCCCACCCCAAACAAAAACCCACCAAAACAAACACCACCAAAAAAACAACCACCCCACCACCACAACAACAAACCAAAAACAAAAACCAAAACAACAAAACCAACAAACACAAACAAAACAAACACACCAACCACCACCCCACCAAACACACAAAACAAACCCCCCCCCAAACCCACCCCCCCCCAAAACACAAAAAAACCCAACCCCCCCAAACCAACACAACAACAACAAACACCACCAAACCAAAAACCACACCAACCCACCCCCCAACACAAACCACCAAACCCCCCAACAACCCAACCAAACACAACCCCACACACAAACAAAAAAAACCAAAAACCCCAACACACCCACAAAACAACCCAACCACCCCCCCCACACCACCCCCCAAACCCACCAACCCCCCAACACACCCCCCCCACACAACAAAACAAAAAACCACAAAAAAAAAAACCAAAACACACAACCCAAAAAACAACCCACAAAAACAACCAACAAACCAACCCCACCACCAACAAACAACAAACCACCACAAAAAACCAAACACCAACCCACACCACAAAACAACCAACCCCACACACACACAACCCCCAAAACCCCCAAACCCACAAACACCCCAAACACACAAACCAAAACCACACACACCCCCAAACCACCCCAAAAACCACAAACCACACACACAACAACAACCAAAAACCACCCCCCACCCACACCCACAAACCACAACCAAACACCACAACACCCCACAACACCACCAAACCAAACCACCCACCAAACACCCACACAAACCACCCCCAAAACACAACCCAAACAACAAAACACACCACCAACCCAACCAACACAACACCCAACCCCAAACCACACACAACCACCAAACCACACCCACACACCAAACCAACCCACCAAACCAAAAAAACCAAAAAAAAAACAAAAAAACACCAAACCCCAACCCACAACAACAACAAAACACACAAACCCAACAACCACAAAACACCCCAACCAACCCAACAAACAACACAACCAAACAAACCAACCACCAACAAAACCCACAACCCAAACACACAAACACCACCAACCCACAACCCACACCAAACACCAACCACCCAACCACCCACACACCCCAACCCACCACCCCCAACCAACCAACACCCCCACCCACAACCAACACCCAACCCCACACACAACACCCCACCAACCAAACCACACCACAACCCAACACCCACCACCCCCAAACCACACCCAACCACCCAACACCCCAACCAAACACCCACCCCAAACAACCCCCCAACCACACCACACCACCCCCACCACCAAACCCACCACCCCCACACCACCCCCACCACCCAACCCAAACACACAACACCCCCAACAAACCAACCACACACCCCCAAACCCAACACCCCACAACACCCAAACACCACCAAACCAACCAACCACCCCAACCACCAACCAACCACACCAACCCACAAACCCCAAACCACCCACACACAAACCCCACCCACCACACCAACCCACCACAACACAAACAACACCAAACCCCAAACAACACAACCAACCAACAAACAACACCCACAACCCCACACCAACACCCAAACCCCCCAACACAACCCCACAACCCAAACACCCCACCCAAAAAACACCCACAAACAACAACACCCACCACACAACCAAACCCCAACACCACCCAACAACCCAACCAACCCACAACAACCCACAAAACACAACACCCCACCAACAACCAAACCCAACCACCACCAACCAACAACCCACAAACCCCACCACCACAACCCACACACACCCCCCCAACCAACCACCACACCACCACCCACCAACAACCACAACACAAAACCACACCACCCCCCACACCAACAAACAAACCCACACAAACCCCACCACCACCACACACAACCAAACCCCCCACACCAACAAACACCAAAACCCACAAC
>JAMYXO010004141.1:7500-18135 GCA_033310375.1 Conus canariensis | reverse complement strand
GGCACAGCAGTTTTACTTAGGCGGGTTTTGTTTTTAACTTTTCCCTGTGTTCTTTGGCTGAAAGTGTGTCAGAAAAAAATAAAAGTTTAAAACTCCAAAAGCACACAGCATGGTTCAACTAATAACACCCTAAACTTTCCTTTCAAACTGAAAAAATTGATAAAGCATAGTAACTCAAAACACCCGGGATAAAGTTTTACCCCCCCTACGGGGCTGTTTTGGGACACAAAAGAAAAAAGTTTGATTCAAAAAAAAGGCACAAAAACTTTTCCAACACCCCAACCCGCCCAGATAAAAAAAAGGAATTTTTTTAAAAAAAAAGTAAACGAGACTTAAACTCTTTCTAACGCCCTATTCAACCCAAAAAGGGGGTTTTTTACTTTTATTTTTATGATCGCACAAAAAGCCTCTGATAGATTAATTTAAATTTAAAATAAATTTTTTGAGTTTTAGAAAAGAAGTCAACTTGGATAAGATATATGACGTTTTGACTCTTGGTTAGATGCAAATGGAAGGGAAGGCTTTTGCCCAAAGCAAATGGTGTTTTAGATTATTGTTCCAAAAAACAAGGAAGGTTTCTTTTTTCCGCAGCTCAAAAACCCTCGTTGAAAGATGTTTTAAACCCTTTCAATCCAAAAATCTAAAGGGGGTTCCCCTAAACCGAAAATTTTTTAAATACTTCCCCCTTAAACAATTTTACAAAATTTTAAAATAACCTTGAACGTAAAAGGGGTTGTTTAGGGGGTAGCCCAAAAATTCAGATTAAAACTAATTAATGACCGATTGTGGAAAAGTCTTACATTCCCTGCCTCCAACATTAGTTGCAAGAGGCTTTTTTTGAACTAAAGAATTAACGACAAATGTTTTATTGGTGCTTTTGCGAAGTGCATACTTGCCAAAAATCGAGAGGTTTTAAACCCCAATCAATTTGGGGGGTCAATGATCTTAATTTTGATGGCCACCCCCTTTCCCTATGGTGTAGACAAAATTGATCAGTTTGAAGAACGAATCCCCCAATAACTGTTAAAACGAATAGCTTTGAAGAACCAACCTTCTGCAATTAGAGTTAAAGACAGCCCCAAAAATGGGCCCAACCAAAAAACTCTGTAACTTACCCCTAATGAAAAGCCTTAAGGGGGTTTCACTACACTCTAATACGACAATAGAAATTTATAATCTTTTACAAAAAAAATAGCAAAAAATTTTGTAAAATTTTTAAAAAAATTTCCTCCGTTCAAACTGCGAGGCGAACTGTAAAACATTGTCTATCCGTTGACTGCAATACAGAAAATTTAAAAGAGAAGGCGTAAGGGTTATTTTTTAAGAATTAAAAAAAACTCCAGAGGTCTCCTACGTTTTTTTTGAAGACTTTGAATCGCTTTTTTCCAAGGGAAGGCTGTCCAAAACATTTACCAAAAACAGTTATAATGAATAACCACCAGATTTGTTCATTTGCCTTCATTGTTGTCAGGTCAGATGGTGAACATTCAAAGCCAGAATTATACAGAGGACCACATGCAGCAAAACATTTCTTAAAACGCATGCAAGAAGTTCGTAATGTCTGTTCTAATAATCTAGACCTATCCGATCTTAGGATGACCCCAGAAGACCAAGATCGCTATGACTCAGCCACTCACTGTTGGATTTGTGGATTAGAGCTAACCCCTGAAAGTTTAAATCCAACAGTAAAGGACCATGATCACATTAGCGGAGAATTCAGAGGAGCAGCACATAACAATTGCAATCTTCAACTAAAGTTTGATCCTAGGACTTGGAGACTTCCTATATTCTTTCATAACTTGCGAGGTTACGACTCTCATCTTATATTGCAAGCAGTAACTAGCGCCTTTAGGGTGTCATGCATTGCGCAGTCATCAGAAAAGTACATGGTGTTCACTTTAAATAATTTATCTTTTTATGACTCTATGCAACACCTGATGGGGGGGTTAGAGTCACTGGCTATGTCCTTAAAGTCCTGCCCAATAACGGAAGAATATTTTGACCCAACGGTGATTAGAAAGGGCGTTTATCCTTATGAGTACATGAACAGCTGGGAAAGGTTTGAAGAGACAGCCCTTCGCCTAAAGGTGCGTTCTTTAGTAGTCTTAGAGGAAAGGACATCAGTGATTCTGATTATTCTTATGCTCAAGAAGCATGGCAAAAATTAGACTCTAAAACAATGGGAGACTATCATGACTCCTATTTAATGGCAGATACTTGTTTGTTGGCGGATATCTTTGAAAATTACAGAAAGACCTGCATGAAACATTATAGTCTAGATCCTGCGCATTATATTTCTGCGCCTGGGATGAGTTGGGATTCCTTTTTAAAATTTACTGGTGTACAGATTGACCTGTTGTCTGACCTACCAATGCTTCAGATGATTGAAAACGGATTGCGTGGCGGAATTAGTATGGCGTCTCACCATTACTGTAAAGCAAACAACAAATACCTAGACAACTATGATCCAAGTAAAACTTCTAACTATCTTATGTATTTAGATGCAAACAATCTGTATGGTTGGGCTATGAGTCAATCACTTCCATTACGTAACTTTAAAATGTACACAGGACTCAAAGACATTCAAAAGTTTTTAAAATGGCTGCATACTCTAGAAGCTGATCAACAACGGGGCTTTATTCTTGAAGTTGATTTAGAATATCCTCATGAACTTCATGATTACCATAATGACTATCCATTAGCGGCAAGAAACCCTAAAAGTGTCAATGACAGAACCGCCTAAACTTGTGCCTAATCTTCGTGACAAAAAAAATTATGTCTGTCATTACAGACTTCTCCAATTTTATTTAAGACATGGTTTAAAGTTAACAGCAGTTCATCGTGTAATTGCATTTGATCAAGAACAGTTCATGAAACCATACATCATGAAGAATACTGATCTCAGAACTAAATCCACAGATGCTTCAGAAAAAGACTTTTTCAAGTTGATGAACAACAGCTGTTTTGGAAAGACTATGGAAAATCCACACAAGCGCAAAGATGTCAGATTGGTCACTAGAGAAAACGATGCAATTAAGCTGGTGTCAAAACCCAACTACCAAGACTTCAGAAGATTTCATGATCAGCTTTTTGGAATAATGATGAAAAAAAAGAAAGTCAAATTGGACAAACCTGTTTTTATTGGGTTTACTGTTTTAGAGCTGTCGAAGCTTTTGATGTTAGAATTTCTTTACGACTACTTTAAACCCTTGTATCCAGAGTCCAGAGTTCTGTACACAGATACAGATTCCTTTGTAATCGACATCCCTACTGAAGATTTTTACAAAGACATGGAATTAGAAGTAGCAAAAGGAAAAGAAGGATGGTACGACACATCTGATTACCCTAAAGATTCACCTTTGCATTCAACTATTAATAAAAAGGTTTTAGGTAAGATGAAGGATGAATTATCTGGAGGTGTGATCAAGGAGTTTATTGGTTTAAGGTCGAAAATGTACAGTCTTGCTTGTCAAACAAGTACCATTAAAAAAGCAAAGGGAATATCTCGCAGTGTTGTGCAGTCAAACATATCACATGACAACTACAAAGAAGCATTGTTCAATAAAAAGACTTTTCATCATGACAATTACAAACTACGATCTAATCTGCATGAGATTAACACAACAGTTGTAACAAAACGGTCTCTTGATAGAACTAACACAAAAAGAGTATTTGTTAATCCAGAGTATTCATATGCAATTGGGCACTGGAGAATAGTATAATCATATGTCTTCATGGAGTTTCTGTTTGGTCAAGTGTTATCAGAAGCTCAACTATATCATTATCCAGTATAGCCAAATCATTATTATTCTCATTCATTACTGCTAAATGTGCTTCAATTTTTTTTATCATTTCAAGATTTTGATTTTTCCATATCAAAATATCAGAATCTAGGGATTGGGGTAGTAAGCGATTGTCTGGCTGTTTTAGCATAAGATTGTCAATGTTCTTAAATATTTTTTTGATAATAATATTATAAGCAGATAATTGACGTATTAATTTTGAAAACTCTTTTTTCTTTTGAGCTTCCATTTTAAACTCAAATGTATTTGCCTAAATTAACTAAGCGACTGGAACTGTGTCTGGTGGGATTATCTGCAGTTCTTCCTTCACAAAAGATCTTCGGGGGCTGGTCGTTTTGTTGTGTCAGTTTCTCGTAAATAATACACGGGCGGATTCATTTTCACAATTTTTTTTATCTCATATGGATCAACACTCCAAACTGGATCTGTTGCCCTGATGCGAGTGTCCCCTTCCGCTTCTCCCGGTGAATAAAGGTATCTCACTTTTAAACCAAATGGCAATAGTTTGCTGGATGAGTCTCCTTCAACAACATTTATTCGTTTGGTTTTGATTGCTTGTACTGGTTTTAGCCCTTTAAATTCTTCATTATTCATTGCGCGCAAAACTGAGGGCAGTCTTTTTACCCATTCTGTGTTGCGAGAATTGTCAATCAGCTCTCTGTGATACTGGTAGGAGAAAAGTCTTTCAGATAACTGTTTGTTAAAGTTTTCAACCAAACCCTGTGATCTGTGAACACCCGGAATGCCTCTTTTAATGGTAACTCTATGTTTTAACAATAATTGATTCACTTGACCTTTAAATTCTTTTCCGTCATCGACTTGAATCATGCGAGGATAAGTTAAGGGTCCTCGTTGGTATATCAGCTGTATGGCAAAAGCAACAGCAGAAGCACTCTTTTGTGTTAATGGTTCCGCATCTTTGTATCTTGAAGCTATGTCAATGACTGTAAGTGCGTACTTAAATCTTTTTCGTCTAATCGTATCATGGGGTAAATATAGAAGGTCCATTTGATGGGTGTCGTTTGGTGTTATATTCACAAAGTGTGGTCTCTGTATTCGTTTGGTGCAGGTAAATAAATTTGCCAAATCGCTTGTTTAGATAACCATTCTTTTGCTGTTTGTTCACTGACTCCTGCTGCTTGGCTAAGCTTTTTAATTGCCGTTATTCCCTTCCAGTATCCTTTTGGAGAATAATAGATTTTGTACATTTTTATTCAGCCAATACTTTGTGCAACAAAATACACAGCGGTCATGCCAAAGACAATAAACAATATTTCTTGCATCTTTTGTTTTTCTGATGGTTGATAAAAGTCGCTGAATTTTGGTGGGGGCAATGTTTCAACTTGTTGGCCTGTTACTAGAAAATATTCTTTTATTGCCTGGTCAACATCTTTAAATGTGTAAGCTGCATGTCCCTGTTGTTTAAGTCTGTCGTTAATAAAATCTAACTGCTCCATTCTTTGCTTTTCATAGGTGTCTTGTGCAGCGGCTAGTTGCTCCATAGCTCTGTTATGTCTTTTTCTCTCATCGTTATTTTGTAGTTTACTAAACGCGTAATTACTTCCGCTGAAAGCAAGCGCGTTGACCACTGCGCCGCCTATCATCATTACGAGTTAAGCCATTTTTATAAATGTATTTTTTTTACATATTTATATTTTCTGGAATTATTCCTTGCTTAACTAGAAAATCTTTCGTAGCAAATGAAGCTGTAATGACAGCAATCAACTTTGCTGAGTCTTCAAAATCTAGCTTGCCAAGATCTGCTGGTTTTATTCTTAACAAGCTTTTACCGAGCATTGTGTATCCTACACTTAGACCTCCAATAACAGCAGAATGGTATACGAGGTTGGCAACAGTTTTTTCGGTGCTCATTTTTTAAAAATAAAATAATATTTATTATTAATAAAACATGAACTGCGATGATTTACTTCCTGAACTTATGATTACAAATAATCAAGTTGATGACCAAGCTATTATGCGCCAAAAGGAAAGGCTGTATTCTTTGGCGGTGTGTGGAAAAACAAAACAGTACCTCGGAAATGAATTCAGCATAGAACAGATTCAACAGATGTCACCGCAAGACATTGTAAAGTATCACAACAGGTATGAAGCGCAACTGGGGTCAAGAATGGTCAAAAGTGTCGGTCAAACTGTTCTTAGTTTGTACACTAAACTAGTTAGTAGATTTGCGCCCATTGATTCTGAACAAGATTTTATGTATGATTTAACGCAGGATCCAGTTTTAACAAAGTCATTAGAGTCTCTAGGATGTGATCTATATTACAGATTTGGAACATTATTGTCGCCAGTAATTATGGGGTTAATTACGTTTAATCATATAGATTTTATTTCCCTTAAAAATGACCGAGCAGAAAACGTTGATGGAGAAAGTGACCCGTGAAAAGAATCCTGGGCACGTTGAAGCAGGGAAAAAATTAGCAGAGTGGAACAAAAAAAAAAAATTAGAGTTACAACATATAACTCATAATGAAAAAACACCAGTTGTGCCAGAGCCACAACAAGAACAAGTTGTTTCAAGTCCCACAACATCATCATGGATTATTTGGATTAAAAGAGTTGGCATTTTTGGCGTCATTGCTGTTGGTGGGGGTGGTTATTACGTTTATAAAATATATAAACAACGCCAGCAAAAACCAAAGCAGTCCAAAAAATCTCAGCCACTAAATACAAAATCTGAACAAAAAAGAATACCAGAACTGCCAACAACAAAATCTCATTTTGATCCATTTGATATGCAGTAATATTTCAAGAACTTAATAAATAATTATAAGTGACCTGAATAAGAACTTGATAACGACTTGATGACGACTTCATGACGACTTGATGAAAACTTAAGTAAGAACTTGATAAGAACTTGATGACGACTTGATAAGAACTTAATGACGACTTGATGACGACTTGTTAAGAACTTGAATAAAAACTTGAATAAGAACTTGTTAAGAACTTGACGATGACTTGAATAAGAACTTGAATAAAAACTTGTTAAGAACTTAAATAAGAACTTGAATAAGAACTTGAATAGAACTTGAATAAAAACTTGAATAAGAACTTGTTAAGAACTTGATGACGATTTTTTCATAAAACACAATTAATTGTTACATTCTTTTCCGGGGAGACAACTCCTCTTCACTTCTGAAGGGTTTGCTGCCTTTATGTAGTACTCTACTAATTCTAGGTCACGGCTTACCCAACTGCATAATTGCCGAGTCGAAGCGTCGCACTGTTTGCTGGTTCGTGTCGAGTTACACATAACGGAGTAAGGGCGTCGTTTACTGCAGGCCGTCACGCGGCATTGTATAAATTTAGGCGGCTAAATTCCCCACCAGCATCGTTTAGTGCAGGCGTTAGCCGTCACGCAGCATTGTATAAATTTAGGCAGCTAAATTCCCCACCCCAAATAATCTTTTTCCAATTTTATGTATTAAAATCTGCATTTTATATTTAAATCTAAAAGCATTTAAAACAAATATTTATTAAAAAGTAGTGGCTAAAAAGTAATGTAAGATACACTTTGTTATTTAGCTTTTGGTGTTGTTTTAACAAAATAAAAAACAACTTTACTCTAGGCAAGTAGACACCATGTAATTGTAAAGCGTTTGTTTGTGTACAGTATATATAAATCTTGAAGATAACAACATTGAGGATATGCCTGCGGTAGTTTTAAATACTTGGTTGTCATGGCATTGAAAAGTCTAAATTTGCCCTCTTCCCTGCCCTCAAGTGATCCTTCCCACTTTCGTATTGGGTCACTGGCGCGGCTATGAACGCCCGTAAACCCAAAATATGGTCACTGGCGCGGCTATGAACGCCCGTAAACCTAAAATGGTCGCCCTGGTGCGGCTATGGGAAGGACCACTAAAATGGGGGTGAGGGGATTGCCCAAATTAGACAAATAGAAAGCAGGCAAACAAGTATGAGAGGCATATCCTCAAAACTCTTCACATCTGGCCGTGTTATACGTGACCCTCTGGGTCTGACTTGGGGCCCTAGGGCGCCATAGGGTCTCAAGTGAGACCCAGAGGTGATCGGTAATGCGGCCAGATGTGAAGAGTTTTGCAAAAATTTATTTCACATTTGATGAATGTATGCGTGACTGAAACGCCCCTATACACACTCCCCTCCACCCCCACCTGCACCCCCTCTATTTTGTTCTTGATTATTTGAACGACTTCTAACTATTCATAGATTTAACCTCAGCCTCAGGGGTCCCTCTCCTTCTAAATGTCAAGGTCAGGACACGAAGTCTGTGCAGACTTTATGATGTGCCAAAGGTGAGAGAGAAAGACACGGGGTACCTTTATCCTTCCACAGATCAACCTCCCCCCCCCCCTGTCCTGACCCCCTCCCCCCTCTCCAACCTAAACCCTTCTTCTGATCAAGCCCCCCCCCCCCCCCCCCAAATCCCCTACTGTCTGCGCCGAAGTCCCTGTCCCGGTCTCCTGGGATCGATTTCAGTCCGTGCCAGTTGCCGCGGCAGCGTGTGTGACTGCGCGTGATGTCACAATCCTCTTGACCTGCCGCACACTTCGGCTGCACAGGAGACATGGGTAGGGTGTGAAGGATGGGTGTGGGGACACGACATATTTCAGCTAATACTATGTATTATGTTGTATGACATTGTGTTACACCATGTTATGATATGTTATATTATGTTATGTTGTGTTATATTATGTTATGTTATATTATATTATATTAAATTATATTATATTATATTATATTATATTATATTGTATCAATTCGCACTAGATTATATCATATTATTTCATCTAATATATTATATTACACTATATCATATTGTATTGTCTTGCGTTCTATTATGTTATATTATATTATATCATACTAGATACTATTATGCTATATTATACCATATGTTCTGTTATATATGGTTATGTTGTGTTATATTGTATTACATTATGTATGTATATATATATATATATATATATATATATATCATATTATGCTATATTATATCATATTAAATTATATTATGTTATATTATATCATATTATAGCAATATAATATTATATTATGCTATATTATATCATATCATATATATTATATTACATTATATTATGTTGTATTGTATCATATCATATTATATTGTATTATATTATATCATATCAAATTATATTATATTATATATAATGTTATATTATTGTATAGTATATCATGTCATATTATCTTACATTATATGAAATTATATTCAATTATTATTCATTTATTGACTGAAGAAATTAAAACATCTGTCAGTGTTTTCGCCCTCCTCTCTCTGTCTCTCTCTCTCTGTCTCTGTCTCTCTCTCTCTCTCTCTCTCTTTCTCTCTCTCTCTCTCTCTCTCTCTCTCTCTCTTCTTTTATCTTAGGGAAACAACAAAACACAGCAATAACAAACAAAGAAGGTATATAGTGAGGGGGGGGGGGGGGGGGGGCGGGAGTACAGAAAGCTTCTCCAAATTTAAGCCAAAGAATTTTTCAAAAAGTTTTAGACAAGGTTTTTTTTTTTTGTTTTTTGTTGTTTTTTTGCTGTCCCCCACCCCCTTCCAGCCCTCCCCTCTTCCTGCCCCCTCTTCCTCCTTCGAACGTAATGTCTCTGCTACTGCAAAATGTAGCAACCCCCTCGAGGCCTCATCACTTCTTGACGCATTTTGACAAATCGTGGGATTGCGACGTTCCGCTTGGTAACAGCCTGATCTCTCATCACTTCATGACGCATTTTGACAAATCGCGGGCTTGCAACGTTCTGCTTGTTAAAAGCCTGTTCTGGGAAGCGAGAGGAAGGTCCTCCTGCGCTGATCAGTTCTATCACATTACCCGTTACAGAGGAGATCAGGAACATCAATCATACTGCGTTGATCATTTCTATCACATTACCAGGCACAGGGGAGATCAGGAACATCAATCATACTGCATTGATCATTTCTATCACATTACCCGTTACAGAGGAGATCAGGAACATCAATCATACTGCGCTGATCATTTCTATCACATTACCCGTTACAGGGGAGATCAGGAACATCAATCATACTGCATTGATTATTTCTATCATATTACCTGTTACAGGGGAGATCAGGAACATCAATCATACTGCATTGATCATTTCTATCACATTACCCGTTACAGGGGAGATCAGGAACATCAATCATACCGCGTTGATCATTTCTATCACATTACCAGGCACAGGGGAGATCAGGAACATCAATCATACTGCATTGATCATTTCTATCACATTACCCGTTACAGGGGAGATCAGGAACATCAATCATACTGCGTTGATCATTTCTATCACATTGCCAGGCGCAGGGGAGATCAGGAGCATCAATCATATTGCGTTGATCATTTCTGTCACATTACCAGGCACAGGGGAGATCAAGAACATCCATCATATTGCGTTGATCATTTCTGTCACATTACCAGGCACAGGGGAGATCAAGAACATCCATCATATTGCGTTGATCATTTCTGTCACATTACCAGTCACAGGGGAGATCAAGAACATCCATCATATTGCGTTGATCATTTCTGTCACATTACCAGTCACAGGGGAGATCAGGAACATCCATCATATTGCGTTGATCATTTCTATCACATTGCCAGTCACAGGGGAGATCAAGAACATCCATCATATTGCGTTGATCATTTCTGTCACATTACCAGGCACAGGGGAGATCAAGAACATCCATCATATTGCGTTGATCATTTCTGTCACATTACCAGTCACAGGGGAGATCAAGAACATCCATCATATTGCGTTGATCATTTCTGTCACATTACCAGTCACAGGGGAGATCAGGAACATCCATCATATTGCGTTG
>JAMYXO010004141.1:0-5000 GCA_033310375.1 Conus canariensis | reverse complement strand
GATAGCTAACGCTATGACTGTTTTGGCACAACGAATATGATGTTTTGGCACAACGAATATGATAGCTAACATTATGACTGTTTTGGTATAACAAATATGATAGCTAGCGTTATGACTGTTTATTACAATAAATATGATAGCTAGCGTTATGACTGTTTATTACAACAAATATGATAGCTAACGTTTTATGACTGTTTATTACATCAAATATGATAGCTAACATTATGACTGTTTATTACAACAAATATGATAGATAGCGTTATGACTGTTTATTACAACAAATATGCTAACGTTATGACTGTTTATTACAACAAATATGATAGCTAACGTTATGACTGTTTATTACAACAAATATGATGGCTAACTTTATGACTGCTTTGGTACAGCGATATGATTATTTTGGCACAACGAATATGACAGCTAGCGTTATGACTATTTTGGCACAAGAAATATGACAGCTAATCTTATGACTGTTTTGGTACAACGAATATGATACCTAATGTTATGACTGTTTTGGCACTACGAATATGATAGCTAACGTTATGACTGTTTTGGTACAACGAATATGATAGCTAACGTTATGACTATTTTGGCACAACGAATTTGATAGCTAACGTTATGACTGTTTTGGTACAACGAATATGATAGCTAACGTTATGACTATTTTGGCACAACGAATTTGATAGCTAACGTTATGACTGTTTTGGTACAACGAATATGATAGCTAACGTTATGACTATTTTGGCACAACGAATTTGATAGCTAACGTTATGACTGTTTTGGTATAACGAATATGATAGCTAACGTTAAGACTACTTTCGCACAACGAATTTGATAGCTAACGTTATGACTGTTTTGGTATAACGAATATGATAGCTAACATTATGACCGTTTTGGTACAACGAATATGATAGCTAACGTTATCACTACTTTCGCACAACGAATATGACAACTACCGTTATGACTGTTTTGGTACAACAAATATGATGGCTAACGTTTTGGCTGTTTTGGTACAACGAATATGATAGCTAACGTTATGATTATTTTGCCACAACGAATATGATAGCCAACGTTATGACTATTTTGGCACAAGAAATATGACAGCTAATGTTATGACTGTTATGGTACAACGAATATGTTAGCTAACGTTATGACTGTTTACGGACAACGAATGTGACCCAGGTGTCTGGCATGAAGGTATCGACTTTCAAAACAAGTTAAACGCCTTCCCACTTGAGTCCTGATTGCAGTGGGGAAATCGTTCACAGATCGACGATCTCCCGTCTCTCTGTCCACTTCTCTCTCCCTTCAGCCGTACTCTCTGCTCTTGTGAAATTGGAAAGATAGACAGAGTGACAGAATGGAAGAAAGAAAGATGGAAGAAATAAATCAAAGATGAATGAATGATGAAAGTATGAATTAATAAATATGAGAGAGAGAGAGAGAGAGAGAGAGAGAGAGAGAGAGAGAGAGAGAGAGAGAGAGAGAGAATATAAGATAGAGAAAAGCGGAAAAAAGACTGGAAATACGCCAAAATAAGACGAAAGAATATAAAAAAAACATAAATATTGAACGAAAAAGGTTGAATGAAAGGAAAAAATGCCACGTTTAAGTAAAAAAGAGAGAAAATTACGCACTCACTAGTATGAAATCAGTGGGTGTTTTGTTTGTTTGTTTGTTTTACATGAGAAAATGTTCTTTTCCTATCTTATCCTGCACGCAGGATGAAGCATCGAAGTGCAAGTCATGGGTTTGGGCCCTGTCTGCGTGACTGTCTGCGCTGGCAAGATATCTTGACAACAGTTGAGCTCATCTTCCCCCGTACATTACACATTCATTTGGGTGGGGGGAGGGGGGAGGGGGGTTCACAATCTACACACAATTACATTTTGATGTCTCTGTGTGTAAAAGTGACAAAACTGCGAAAGAAACATCGTTCGCATACGACTTAAGGTGAATCGGTGTCGGAGAAGGGATGTCAATTTTACTGGCCCTTTCGTGGTACTTTTTTTTCTTGGGGCGGGGGGTGGGGGTGGAGTAAGGTGGAAGCTGGGGGGAAGGGAAACAGGGGTGGGAGATGGAGGAATAAGAAGGGTAAGAGAATGAGGGGCGTCTCTCTCTCTCTCTCTCTCTCTCTCTCTCTCTCTCTCTCTCTCTCTCTCTCTAATGTATCAGGTTTTGGTTGAAATTAACGAGAACGGACGAGTGTAGATTACCTTATAAAGCCTACAGAATGCTTTTTGATTTAGATATGCGTGGAAAGAAAAGCTGGGCCTCAAATATTCGCTGTAAAATTGTATATGTTTGGATTTGGATATGTATGGCTAAATCAAGGCGTGGAAGGAATTAACGAGTTTTTGAAAAGTTTTAAGGATACGCTAATTTCGTGCAGATGGCAAGATTGGAATTTCCATATTACTAATAGTGTAGTAATAGGTTTAACATTTACAGCGCCTTTTGTACTGCTCCTGATGTTAAAACGTATTTATCAATCAATTTAGACAAGCATTTAAGATATACAGTGACAAGATTTAGACTCGGAATTTCTGAAATCGCAGTGCATCGTTATCGCTATAGAATTCATAGCGAGAGCGAATTAATATGTCCACTTTGTCTAAAAGATTCTCCCCACCACATGGACAACAACAGATGAGTCATTTTTCGTTCTTTGTTTGACTGTCTTAAATGTTAAATGTGATTTATTTTTTCGCCTGAAGAAGACCCAAGAGGTTGAAATGCATCGTGTCTTGTCATGTGCTTTGTTTGTCAATGTCATTGGCGGTAACTAACACCCTCTCTTTCTAAATTTTGCTTCGTTCGCCGCCGTCAGTCACTCCATTTTAAAAGAGAAGGAAAGTGAGCTACATTTCATTTTATGTTGTCCAGTTCTGTATGACCTAAAAGCATAGTACATTTCGCTGAAGTTGTACAAAGTGCCAAGTCAGTTTAATTTACATTGCTTATGGCAAGTACGGACGAAAAAACAGTCAGGAACTTGTCAATCTATCTTTATAAAGCCTTAAAGTTGCGTTCTATTCTCACTTCTTAAATTTACTGCCGAGTAAGTGTTGGATGATTTCACTGTTCATAACTGTTAGTTCTGAAAAATGTTTGTATGTATGTATCCCATCATGAGGGGCAATGGCCTATACATGATTAAACTTTCCTTGTCCGCATTCCGTATCTCTCCCTCCCTCTCTCTCCCTCCCTCCCTCCTCTCTCTCTCTCTCTCTCTCTCTCTCTCTCTCTCTCTCTCTCTCTCTCTCATAGAATTAAAAAAAACCGTCATCTTGCTTTTGGAATGACGAGGGTATTCTCCAGAGAAAGTGTTGACTGTGTGCCATGGTAAGATAATGACGTCATCTGCAGACAGAAAGGGGTGGCAGTCAGAGATGGGAGGGAACGGGGAGAGTGTGTATATGGGGGTGGGGAGAGGGAAAATCAGGGTGGTGATGGGGGGGGTGAAGGGCGGTGGAGGGTGAGAGGGAAGGGCCTTTCCATCCCTTGGATAATTCCTTTCTGGTAACAGGATGAGAAAGTTCCATGGTGTGTATTGTGTTATATACCATGAATTGTGTGATAAACCATTGTGCATAACGCAATAATAGCCGCCGGCATTTTTAATACCGATTCCGTGAAGACTTTGTTCTGTGATATTCCATCTGTTAGGATTCTTTTCTCACCTTTTTCTTAATTTCATTAAGATATCATTATCAATGTTTCTCAGTTGATCGGATTGAAACAGCGGTAGGTAACCAACTTTGGTGTGTGTATGTGTGTGTGTGTGTGTGTGTGTGTGTGTGTGTGTGTGTGTGTGTGTATGTGTGTGTGTGTGTGTGTGTGTGTGTCTGTGTGTGTGTATGTGTGTGTGTGTGTGTGTGTGTGTGTGTGTGGTGTGTGTGTGTGTGCGCCCGCGCGCGCGCGCCTGCTTGCGTACGTGCTTGCCTGTGCGTGCGTGCGTGCATGTGTGTGTGTGTGTGTGTGTGTGTGTGTGTGTGTGTGTGTGTGTGTGTGTGTGTGCTTGCGTGCGTGCGTGTGTGTGTATGTGTGTGTGTTTCAGAGAAAGACACAGAGAGAGAGAGAGAGTCAGACAGACAGACGGACAGACAGACAGATGGACAGACAGACAGACAGACAGACAATAAAAGCGAAACAGAAGGACAGAGGGAAAGGGGGTCGGGTATTATCTGAGAGTGTGGTTTAAGCGGTGATTGTCCCCTCTTCGACCCATCACATCATTATTTGTTTTCCTCACAGCTCGACAGCTGTACTTGTGGCCTGGACGGGATGGCTTCGTCTTTGGAGGACAGGCAGAGCTCCATCGTAAAGGTCGGTCCCCACTGTGTGTGTAGTCTTTGTCCGATGTGTGAAATGAATCCTGACTGCACGTGCGAAGTTGCCATGTGCACATGTGAATGTGTGGAAGTGGAAGACCTGAAGTATTGTTAGGTTAACTTTGGGACACTTTATTTGTGGGTCGCTACGACAGGTACTTTGGGACACTTTATTTGTGGGTCGCTACGACAGGTACTTTGGGACACTTTATTTATGGGTCGCTACGACAGGTACTTTGGGACACTTTATTTGTGGGTCGCTACGACAGGTACTTTGGGACACTTTATTTGTGGGTCGCTACGACAGGTACTTTGGGACACTTTATTTGTGGGTCGCTACGACAGGTACTTTGGGACACTTTATTTGTGGGTCGCTACGACAGGTACTTTGGGACACTTTATTTATGGGTCGCTACGACCGGTATCTTCTGGTCACTAATGGGGCACAGTGCGGTGTCTGACCTCGGGTGTCGTGATAATGGAGATGAATTATTGCCCTTGAAAAGATGGTCTCAAGAGATCGTTCGTTTGTCGGAGTGTCATTTTAATTGGGTGGTTTAACCTGCCTGATTTGTGTTCAATATTGCAGTAAAGTTTGGTTTACAAAGTTCGTCCATGCAGATTTCATATGTTTGTTTTCCGTTAAAAGTTGTCATGAACACTGAA
>JAMYXO010004140.1:0-18137 GCA_033310375.1 Conus canariensis | reverse complement strand
CCCCGGGAAAAAAAAACTAATAACCAAAGCTTTTGGGGGTGTTGGGGCTTTTGACAGAATTTTTGAAAAACCTTCAGAAAAAACCCTGAAATTTTTGTTTTTTATTGAAAAAAAAAAAGGCCTTATGCATGAAAGAAAAGGGGCAGCAAAAAAAGGCATTGAACAAGCGCAATCTCTACCGATGAAAATTTTTCACGTACTTTTACTCAGTGTGGATTGAATATGGATTAGGGGCTTTACAACACTGTCCAACATCAATACTTCTCAAATTAGAAAGAATTCAAAATGAAGCAATGAGATTGATCCTTGAGAACCACGAAGGGGACACACCAGTTCAAAAAAAAAACTAGCGATACCTGCTTGGACCCTTCCTTCAATGCCAGACAAGACACAAAACTAGAACCAGGTGAAAGGCATATTTGAGAGCACTTGAAAAAATCCCAAAACCCACTTCATTTTCGGCAGTCAAGGAAACAAAAAAACCGCACTCAGCTAGGATGTGGAAAATCCATTTGGGGGTGGGACAGGCAGAAAGACAGTATTTAACAGCTTTGTGTGCCAGTAAACAGAACTCAAGAAACCACGGAAATGGGAGGGAAGTATCCAGACCACTTGAAATACCTCTACCAAATTGCCATTGCTCGAGAAACTTGGAAAGACATTGTCGAGAATGGCCAGAAGGCAAAAAAACCAACACAGAAAAAATTTCAGATGCCCGGTATGATGACCAACACCGACAAATATTGAGTGATAACCAACACTTACCAATGTGAGTTTTAAAAAACCAAAAAAACTGAACCAATGTTGAGTGATGACCAAAAAAAAAACTGACCAATTGTGAATGATGACCATTTTCAACACTGACCCAATGTGGGGTTGATGACCAAAACACTGAACCCAATTGTGAGTGATGGACCAACCCCAAAAACACTGACCAATGTGGGGTGATGACCAAAAAAACTGACCAATTTGGATTGATGACCAACTCAAAAAAAAAAACTGACCAATGTGAGTGATGACCAACACTGACCAATGGGGGAGTGATACCAACTGAAACCACTGACCAATGTGGATTGATGACCAACTCAACACTGACCAATGTGAGTGATGACCAACACAAACACTGAACCAAAATGTGAGTGATGACCAAAAAACAACACTGAACCAATGTGGAGTAATGAACCAATTGAAAAACTGACCAAATGTGAGTGAGGGGCCCAAAACACAAAAACTGACCAATGTGAGTGATGACCAACACGGGGACCCAATGTGAATGATGACCAACTCAACCACTAACCAATGTGGATGTTTGGGGGGGGCCAACCACTGACCAATGTGAGTGAGGGGACCAACACGGATCAATGTGAATGATGACCAACCAAAACGGGGGACCAATGTGAGTGTTTGAACCAACAACTGACAAAATATGAGTGATTAAAACCAAACCCATTACCAATTTTAAGGGGAGGGGACCAACACGACACTAAAACCAAATTTTGTTGAGTGATGATCAAAAAACTCAAACACGGGGACCAATGTGCGCGATGACCAACTCAAACTGGACCAAATTTGTGAGGGGATGACCAACTCAACACTAAACCAATTGAGTGTTTGACCAACACTGATCCAATGTTGAGGGGGGATGACCCAACACTGGCAAATATGAGTGATAACCAAAAACCCACTGACCAATGTGAGTGATGACCAACACAAACACGACCAATGGAGTGATGACCAACTCAAAAACCTGACCAATGTGAGTGATGACCACTAAAAAAAAACACTGACCAATGTTGAGTGATGAAACCTATCAACACTGACCAATTGTGAGTGATGACCAACTCAACACTGGCCCCAATGTGAAGTGATGACAAACACTGACCAATGTGAATGATGACCAACTCAACACTGACCAATTTTGATGTTTTGAACCAAAAACATTTGACCAATGTGGATGATGACCAACCTTCAAAACACTGACCAATGTAAAGTGATGACCAAACACTGACCAATGTGGTTTTGATGACCAACTCACCAGATACTCCATTGCGGGGTATGTCCAGAATGGACTTGGACCCCAGCAGCGACACAGCAACCCGGGGGGGGGGGGGGGGGGGGGGGGGGGGCCCCGTTTCCTTTGAAGGGCAGAAAAATTTTAAGGGCCCCGGGGGGGACCCCCCAAAAAAAATTTTTTTTGGGGAAAAAAAAAAACCAAAAAAAAAACCCCCTTTAAAAAAAAAAAAAACAAAAAAAAATTTGGGGGGGGGGGGAAAAACCCCCCCCGGGAAAAAAAAGGGGGGTTTTTAAAAAACCCCCCCCGGGGGGGGGGGGGGGGAAAAAACCCCCCCCCCGGGGGGGGGGAAAAAAAAAAAAAAAACCCCCAACCGGGGGAAAAAAAAAAAAACCCCAACAAAAAAAAAAGGGGGGAAAAAAACCCCCCAAATTTGGGGGGGGAAAAAAAAAAAAAAAAAAAAAAAACATTTCCCCAAATGTGGGGATTTTAAAAACCCCCAAAAAAGGGAAAAAGGGGGGAAAAACCCAAAAAAAAAAGGGTTTTGGTTCCCCCCAAAAAAAAAACCAAAAAAAATTAAAAAACCCAAAAAAAAAAAAATTTTTTTTTTAAAACCCAAAAACCCCTTTAAAATTTTTGGGGGAAAAAAAATTTTAAAAAATTTGGGGGGGGGGTTTGGGGGGGGAAAAAAAAAAAACCCCCCCGGGGCCGGGGGGGTTTGGGGGAAAAAAACCCCCCCCCGGGGGGGGGCCCCCCCCGAAGGGGGGGCCCGGGGGGGGGGGGGGGGAAAAAAAGGGGGGCCGGCCCCCGGGGGGGGGTTTTTTTAAAAAAGGGGGGCCGGGGGGGGGGGCCCAAAAAAAAAGGGGGGGGGGGAAAAAAAGGGGGGGAAAAAGGGGGGTTTTTGGGGGAAAAACCCCCAATTTTTTTTTAAAGGAAAAAAAGGGGGGGACAAAGGGGGGGGGGGAACCCCGGGGGGGTTTTTTGGTTTGGGGGCCCAAAAAGGGGGGGAAGGGGGAAAATTTTTTAAAAATTTTTAAAAAAAAGGGGGGGGGGGGAAAAAAGGGGGGGGAAAAAAAGGGGGAAAAAAACCCCAAAGGGATGGGGGGGGGGGGGAAACAAACCGGGGGGGGGGGGGGGACGGGGGGGGGGCCCGGGGGGCAAAAAAAAAGGGAAAGGTCCCCCCATGAAGGGGTTTCCGGGGAGGGGGGGGGAAACAAGGGGGAAAAGGGGGGGGGGGACAAGGGCCCAAGGGGAAAGGGGGGGGGGTTTTAAAGGGGAAAACCCACTTATGCCCCGGGGGAAAAAGGGGGGGGGGGGGGGAAAAAAAATTTCAAGGGGGGGAAAAACGGGGAAAACAAGGGGAAACCCAGGGGGGGGCCCCCCTTTCCAGGGCCCAACCAAAAGGGATTTAGGGGTTGGGCCCAAAATTTTTCTTTTGGTTCCAGGGAACAGGGGGGGACCGGGGGGGGGGGGGAAAAGGGGGGGCCCAAGGGGGGAAGAAAGGGTTAAGGTTTTTCCCACTTTTTTAAATGGGGGGGAACCGGGGGCGGGGGAAAAAAAAAAGGGGTTTTTGGGGCACCCAACCCCATGGCCCTTTGGGCCCGGGGGGGGGAAAACCACGGGGGGGGGGGAAAAAACGGGGGACAAACCAAGGAAAGGGGGGGGACAAAAAACCGGGATTTAAAGCGTAAAAGGGGACGGGTTTTTAAACCCCCTCCCCCCAAAAAAAAAAAAAAACCCCAATTCCAAAATTCACCTTTCGGGGACAAAAAAAAAAAAGGGGGGGAAAAAAAAAAAATTTCCAGCCTTTGGAAAAAAAACCCCCCCATTTTTTCCCCCAAAAGGGGGCCCCAACCTTTGGGGAACCCTTTTAAAGGATTGGGCCCCCGCTAAACGGGAAAAAAAGGGTCGAAAAAAAAACCCCTTTAAAAAAAAAACCCCAAATTTTTAAAAAAACCCCCCCACCCCCTTTCCTCTTTTGGGGTTCCCCAAGGAGGAGGCAAAAAAAAGTTTTTCCGGGTTTGGGGGGGTTTTCCCCCAAAACCCGGGGGCCCAAAAACGGGTTTTTTAAAACCCAGCCCACTTTTTTCCCAAAAAAAAGCTAAATGGTTTTCCCCTTTTTTCCGTTTTGGTCCTTGGGGGCCCAGGAAAAAAAAAAACCGGGGGGAAAAGGGCGGAAATTTTTTTGGCCCCAAAAAAAAACCCCCCCCCCACTTACGGGGGAAAAAATTTCCCGGGGGGGGGGGACGGGGAGGTTGGGGGGGCCAGGCGGGGGAAACCGGGCCCTTTTAAATTTGATAAAAACCCTAAAAAGGGGGAAACCCAGTCAAAAAAGGTGGGGGGAAAAAATGGCACTTTTTTTCCAATTTTTCGGGGGGGGGGGGGGGGGGGGGGGACTTGGGACCCTTTGCGGGGAAAAAAAGGGGGTTTTGGGGCAAAAAAAAGGGAAAAGGAAAAAAAACCCCCCACCCAAAAAGGGGAAGGTTTTAAAAAAAAATTTGGGGGGAAAACCGGGAAATGGGGGGGGAAAATAAAAGGGGCCTTTTGCCCCCAAAAAAAACCCTCAAAAAACTTTTGGTTTTTAAAATTGTTTATTTTGGGGGGGGGGCCTTTGCCCACTTTTTTAAAAGGGCCCAAATTTTCAAACCAAAAAAAAAACCAAATAAAAAAAATTGGGGTTTTTTAATTTTTTAAAAGGGGGTTTCCCAATTAAAACAAAAATTTGGGGAAATTAAATTTTAAAATTCCTTTTCCCCCCGGCCTTTCCCCTTTTTTCCCAGCAAAAAACCCGGGGGGAGGGGGGTTTTTAAAGGTTTTTGCCGTTTTTCCGGGGGAATTAGGGGGGGGGGGCCGGGGTTCTTTGGGGGGGCCCTTCCAAAATTCTGGGGAATTTTTTGTTAAAGCCCCCCCCCCGGGGGAAAGGGAACCCCCCTTTTGGGGGGGGCCCCCTTTCTTTTGCGGGGGGAAAATTGTGTTTTTTCCCCCCCCAAAAAGGGGGGGGTTTTTCATGGGGGAACCTTTTTCACTTTGCGGGAGTTGTGAAATTTAAAAACCCAGGGGGGGGAATTCATGGGGGGGGGACGGGTTAAAAGGGGTTTGCGGGGAATTGTTTTAATCAAAAAAGGGGGCTCCCAAAAAATTTTCCCCCGGGAAAGGGGGGGGATTTTTTAAAGGGGGGGGGAAAAAAAATTTTTCCCCTTTGGGGGGGCCCTTTCCTTTTGGGGGGGGTACCTCCCCCAGCCCACTTGGGGGGGAACCTCCCTTGGGGGGGGGGGGGCCCAACCCTAAGGGGGGGGGGAACCCCCTTTGGGGGAACCTTTTCCCCCCGGGGCCCATTGGGTTTGGGGGGGGGAGGCCTTTTTTGCCCCCTTCTATTCTAAAAAAGAAAAAAAAAAAAAAAAAAAAAAGAAAAATTGGAAAAGGCCCCCCAACCTTTGAAAGGGGGGGAAAGGGGGGGCCCAAAAAGGGGTTTTCCCTTTTAAAAGGGCCCCCCTTTTTTTTTGGGCCCCCTTTAAACTGGGGGAATTCAAAACAAAAAAAAAAATTGAGTAAAGAAAAAAAACCCCCGGGGGGGCCTGGGAGGGGGGCGGGCAATAAAGGGGGGGGGGGGGGGAAAAAAGGGCCCGGGGGAGGGGAAAAGGGGGGGGGGGGCCTAAAGGGGAAAAAACCCGGGGGGGGGGGAAACCCTTTTTGGGGGCTGACCGGGCGTTGGGGGGGGAAAAAAAAAACCCCCAAAACCAAAAATTTTTCCCGTTTTAATTCAAAAAAACCCAGCTTGCCCCCAATTTTGGGCCCGGGGGAAACCTTTTCCCCATCCCCCGGGGGGGGGAACCCAAAAAACCGGGGGGCCAAATTTTGGGGGGCCCTTTTTTGTTTAAACCCCCCCCCAAAACCCCAAAAAATTTCCCCAAAATGCCACCCCCACCCCTTTTTCCCCACCCCCCCGGGTTTCCCCCCCAAAAAAAAAAATTTTTTAAAAGGGCCAAAACCCCCCCCAACCTTTTACCCCAAACCCCCCGGGGGGGGGACCATTTCCAAAAAAAAAAAATTTTTCATTTTGGCCCCCAAAACCCCCCTTTACCCCCAACCCCCTATTTCCCCCCAAACCCCCAAAACCCCTTAAAATTTGCCCCCACCCCCCAAAACCTTTTACCCCCCCAACCCCTTTTCCCAAAACCTAACAAAAAAATTTTTCCAAATTTGGCCCACCCCCCCCCCCTTTAAAAGGGCCCTTTTTCCCCCAAAACCACAATTCAAAAGGGGGCCCCCCCTTAACCCCACCACCCCGGGGTTTCCCCCAAAACCCCCCCAAAAAAATTTTCAATGGCCAAAAGGGGGGAAAATTAAACCCCCCCCCGGGTCCAAAACCCAAAAAAACCCCCCCCCCCTTAAAATCCCCCAAAACCCCCCCAAAACCTTTTACCCCAAAACCCCTTTGGCCCCCCCAAAAACCCTTTTTCCCAAATTTCCCAAACACGCCCCCTTACCCCCAACCCTGTCCCCCCCCAAAAAACCCACACTTCAATGCCCCACCCCCCTTACCCCCCCAAACCCCCGGGGAACCCAAAAAAAAACCCAATTTTAAAATGGGCCCCCCCACCTCCCCCCCCACCACCCCAAACCTTTTGCCCAAACCCCCCCCCACCCCACCCCACCCCAAAACCCCTGGCCACCCAAAAAAACCCCCCTTCATCCCCCCCAACCCCACACCTACCCCAAACCCGCCCAAACCAACAAACTTCAATTTGCCAACCCCCTTTTAAAAACCCCTTTTCCCCCCAACACTTTTTCAAGGGGCCCCCCACCCACCATACCCCCTACCCCAAAAAAAAACCAACTTCAGTGCCACCCCCACAATTTTAACAACCCTGACCCCCCAAAAAACCAATCATTGCCAACCCCCCAAACACCTTACCCCCAACACCTTCCACCAACCAACCACTTTTCCCAATTTGCCCCACCACCCCACCACCTACACCCCCTTTCCCCCCAAAAACCCCATTAAAATGCCACACCCCCCCCACCTTACCCCCCCCTACCACCCAAAAACATTCATGCCACCAACCACCTAAAACCTTTCCGGGGGCCCCACCCAAAACCCCAAACTTAAAAGGGCCACCACACCCTCCCAACACCCTGCCACCCAAACCACACTTAAAATTTGCCACCCCAACCTACACCCCCTCCCAAACCAACACACTTCGGCCAACCCCCCTACCCCACCCTAAAACCAAAAAACCCAACAACTTCAATGCCCCCCACCTACAAAAACCGGGGAACCACCCCAAAAAAACCACTTTTAAAGTGGCCAACCCCCCCCCACCCCCCTGCCACCCCCAAAAACCCCCTTCATGCCACAAAAAAAATTTACACCCCCTTCCACCCAAAACACTTCATGGCCACCAACCCCCCCACCTTTAAACCCCCCCAAAAACCCGGGGGAAACCCCCCACCCAAAAAACCAACCCATTTTTCATGCCAAAACACCACCTCCCCCAACCCTGTCCACCCAAAAACAAACTTAAAAGGGCCACCCCACCCCCAAAACCCCCAACCCCCTACCCCCCCCAAAAAAACACAAATTTCAATCCCCACACCCCTACCCCCAAACCCTTGGGGGACCACCCCAAAAACCCCCAACTTCAGTGCCCCCCCCAACCACCTCCCCAAAACCCTACCCCCCCAAAAAAAAACACACTTAAATCCCCACCCCCCAACCAAACACAAACCACCCCCAAACCCAAACATTTCTTTTTTTGGGGAAAAAAAAATTACAAAAAAGGGAAAAAACAAAAAAAAACCATTTTTTTTTTAAAAAAAAATAAAATGAAAAAAAAAACTTTTATTGAAAATTTAAATGTAAAAAAAAATTTATTTTGAAAAAAATTTTAAAAATTTTTTTAAAAAAAAAATTAAAGAAAAAATTTTAAAGGGAAAAAAAAATTTTAAAGTGAAAAAAAAAAATGAAAAAAATTTTAAAATGAAAAAGGAATAAAAAAGGGGGGAAAAAAAAAAAAATTTTAGTGAAAAAAAAAATTTAAAAAAAGGGTAAAAAAAAATTTTAAAAGGGAAAAAAAAATTTGGGGGAAAAAAAATAAAAAAAAAATTTATGGAAAAAATAAAAATGAAAAAAAAAATTTAAGTGAAAAAATTTAAAATTTGGGGAAAAAAAAAAATTTAAATTTTTGGGGGTAAAAAAAAAATGTAAAAAAAAAAACCAAAATTATTGGAAAGAAATTTAAAATGAAAAAAAAAAAATTATGAAAAAAAAAAAAATTAAAAAAAAAAAAAATTTTTAAAATGAAAAATTTTAAAAAATTTAAAAAAAATTAGGGGGAAAAAATAAAAAGGGAAAAAAATTTATCCCCCACCAACACCCTTTACCACCAACCCCCCACCCAAAAAAAAATTTCAATGCCCCACCCAAAACCCAAACCCCAACCCGGGGGCCCCACCCCAAAAACAAAATTTTTAAATGCCCCCCCCCCCCACCTAAAAAAACCCCTTTGGTCCCAAACCCAAAAAAAACACTTTAAATGCCCCACAACACCCCACAACCCCCCCCTTAAAACCCCCAAAAAAACAAATTTAAAAGGGGCACCCCCCACCAAAAACCCCCCAACCCCCTGACCACCCAACACTTTTTTCAATGCCCCCCCCCACACCAACCCCAACACCCGGGGGGCCCAAAACCAAAAACCAACATTTTTAATGCCCCCCCACCCCCCCACCCAACCCCGGACCCCCACCCAATTTTAAATTTTGGCCCCCCCAAACCCCAAAACCCTAACCCCCCGGGGGAACCCCCCCCAAAAAACAATTTTTTTTAATCCCCACCCCAAACCTACACCCCCCTAGCGGTTGTTCGTTTTTTTTTTGCCCGCCCCGCTCCCCCTGTGTTCTTTCCCACACTGGCTGGGCCAGTAAACCTCGGGTTTTAAAAGGGGGGGACAGAAAAAACGTTTTAAGGGGGGGCCCCCCCTGTAAAAACTTTGGCGCCCCCGGGGTTTTTTTAAAGTGGGGGGGCAGAAACCCAAATTTAGGGGGGAACACCTGTCAAAACCCTTGGCGCACCTGTGTTTTGTGGGGGGACAGTGGGGGGGGGGGGAAAAAAAAGTTTTATGGGGGGGAAAAAACCTGTCAGCTTTTGGGCGTCCTGTGTTTTTTGGGTGCCCAGTGAGGGGAAAAAACAAAGCTTTGGGGGGCCCCAACCTGTTTCCCTTGGGTACCTGTGGTTTTGTGGGGGGGACAGCGGGGGGGCCCAAAAGGGGAACAACAAGTTTTTGGGGGGGGGAAAAAAAAACCCTGCCAGGCCTTTTGGGGGCTTTTCCCCTTGTGTTTTGTGGTGGGGGAAGGGGGGGAAAGAAAAAAAAAAAAAAAAAAGCTTTTTGGGGGGGGAAAAAAAATGTCACCCCTTTTGGCTTTTACCTTGTTTTTTGTGGGACAGCGAGGGCAAAAACCAAAAGGGCTTTTGGGGGAACCCCCCTTTGAAAAGCCTTTTTTGGGTTTTTAACCTGGGGTTCTGTGGGGGGGGGCCAGAAGGGGGGGGAAAAAAAAAAAAAAACCCCTTTTTCAGCCTTTGGTTTTCCCTTTTTGTTTTTGTGGTGACAGGGGGAGGGGGCGGGGGGACAAGGGCTAGGGGGGGGGGAACACCTGCCAGGCCTTTTTTGTTACCCTGTTTTTCTGTGGGGGGAAAGGAGAGGGGCGAAAAAAAAAAAAAGCTGGGGGGGGGAAAAAAAACCTGTAAAAACCTTTGGCACACTGTTTTTTTTGTGGGGGGGGACACGAGGGCAGCGACAAAAAATGGGAGGGGAAAAAAACTGTAAAAACCTTTGGAGTAACCTTTTTTTTTTTTTGGGGTCGGTGGGGGGGCAAAAAAAAAAGCTGAGGGGGGGAATTTTCACCCTGTCAACCTTTGGCTTTTTTTAACCGGGTTTTTTTTGGGTGGGACTAAAATAAAAACAAAAAAAAAAAAACAGGGTTAAAAAAAAAAACACCACCTGACTTTGGTGTTTACCTGTGTTTGGTGAAACTTTAAAAAAAAAAACCCAAAAAAACCCACCCAACCACCCAACCATCCACATTACACCACCAACCAACACACCCAACCAAAAACCCCCACACACCCCCCAAAAAAAAAATTTTGTTTTGGCCGCACGGGGATGGGACGGGGGAGCACGCCGGCAGCCCCCAAAAACCCACCCCCCCCACACACAAAACCCCCCCCAACCCCCAAACCCCACACTCTTTAAAATTTTCCCCCGCCCCACCAACCCCCACCACACAACCCAAAACAAACAAACACCACACACACCACCCCCACCCAACACCCCCCACCAACACCACCACCTTTCTTTTCTTCCCATCTCTGTGAAAAAAACCACCGCCAATTCCACCTGTGCAAAAAGATAGGTATGGCGCTGCATGGCCGCCCACATGGTTTGCTGGCCCCCTGGTCGTTCCCCCAACCCACCCCTGTAAAACCCAAAAAACCCCACCAAACAAACAATCTGAAAAAACCCCACAACCCCCTAACAAAAAAACCAAAAAAAACCACACATTCTTGAACCACAAAAATTCCTGTTTAACCCAAAAAAACCAAAAACACACATTGAAAACCCAACACCACCCTGTAAAAAACAAACCCACAACATCTGAAACCAACACCCAAAACCCAACAAAACAATCCTGAAACCCAACAACCACCTGTACAAACAAACCCCCAAACCAACATTGAAAAAAAAACCCACCACCCAAACCATGTAAAAAAACCAAAACCCCACAAAACTTTAAAAAACACCAACCGTAAAAAAAACAAAACACCATCCTGAAAAAAACCCCCCCACATCCCCCTTGAAAAAAAAAAAACAAACCAAAAACACCACCAACCAAACTGAAAAAACACCCAAAATCAAAGTAAAACAAAAACAACAAAAAAACACATCTGAAAAAACCACCCAACCACATCCTGTAAACAAAAACCCAAAAACCAACATTGAAAACCCCCACCCACAAAACCCCCACTGTAAACAAACCCACAACCCACACATGTAAAAAAACAACACAACACACCTTTTAAACAAAAAACACCTGTACAAAAAACCACCCCAATCTGGAAAAACCAAACCCAAAACCCACTGTAAAACAAGACAAAAAAACACAACATCTGAACCACACCACACCCTGTTAAAAACCCAAAACCACCAACCCCCCAACCCTCTGGGAAAACACCAACATTCTGTAAAACCATCAAAAAAAAAAAAACACCAAATCTGAAAAAACCACCCCCAACCCTTTTAACAAAACCCCAAATACAAACCACACTTTTCTTGAAAAACCCCCCACACCACACCCTGTAACAAAACCCAAAAAAAACACCAACAATTCGAAAAACCCCCACCCACCTGTAAAACAAAAAAAAAAAACCACAAAAACCCACCAAAATCTGAACCCCAACATCCTGTAAAAAAAACAAAACACAACAACCCACACTCTGTGAAAACCACAACACACATCCTGTAAAACACAACACACATTGAACCACACAACCCAACACACCATCTGAAAACCAAACCCCCAACCACTGTAACAAACAACACACACACACATCTGAAACAAAACACCACACCCTGTAACAAACACAACCAAACCCACTCTGAAACCCACACAACGACCCACTGTAAAAACCACAACATCTTGAAAACACAACCAACCAAACATCTGTAACAAAAACAACACAACACACATCTGAATCAACACCACCACCTGTAAAACAAACAAAAACCACCAATCTGAACACACACACACCTGTAACAACCCACAAACACACACTCCTGACAAAAAACACAAACAAAAACCCACACCCGACAACAACAACATCTGACCACACCAACACCCTGTAACAACACAAACACACACACTTCTGAACAAACCCAACACACCCTGTAAAAAAAAAACAAACACAAAAAACCACCACACATCTGAAAACAAACACATCACACACCACTGTAACAACACACAACACACATTTCTGAAAAACCCCCACCCAAACCCAACCCTGTAACAAACAAAACACCCACACACATCTGAAAAAAAACCACACCACACACCCTGTAACAACAACACACCCACATCTGAAAACAAAAACAAACCACCCCACCCAAACCACCCTGTAAAAAACACACCCACCACACAAACTTAAACCCAACCATGTGAAACCAACACCACACATCTTGAAACACACACACACTTAAAAACAAAAAACCCATACACAACATCTGATAAAAACACACCAACACACACCTGTAACAAACACCCACACATCTGAACCACACACTCTGAAAAACACAACACCTGTAACAACCCACAACACAACATCTGAAACCACACACACCCACCTTGAAAACAAACACAATCTAAAAAACCAAAAAAACCCCACACCACTGAACCACACACACCCCTGTAAAACAACAAAAACACATAACAACACATCTGAACCACCCACCACCACACAACTCTGTAACCAAACAAAAACAACACAAAAACACCAACTTTTCTGAAAAAAACCCATACCAACACCTGTAAAAACGAAAACACAAACCCACCACACACCTTGAACCACACATCTGTAATAAAAAACAAAAAAACACCAACTGAACCCCCACACAACACTGTACAACAACATTGAAACAAAAAAGACAACCAACACTCTGAAACCTACACACCACAACACTTTATGAAAAATTAAAACACACCCACACCACACCACTGTAAAAAACAAACCACAAATAACCATCACCAAAAAACCACAACACACAACACACATCTGAAAACAACAAACACCACCAAACCCAAACCCCTGTAACAAAAAAAAATCAAAAACCAAAACAACATTGACCCAAACCCCCCCATCCTTTCCCACCCTGTAAAAACCAAAACACATGTAAAAACAAAAAATCTGAACCACAAAACCCCACCCCACATCTGAAAACCAAAAAACCCCCACATCTGAAAAACCCCAAACCCCCCAACCCTGTAAAAAAAAAAAAACCCCCACCATTTAAAAAACCCCCCAAAAACACCCGTAAAAAAAAACCCCCCCACCCAAAAATTTGGAAAAAAAACCCCAAACTTTCCGTAAAAAAAAAAAAAAAAAAAAAAACCCCCACCCCTTTAAAAAAAACCCCCCCCCCAAAACCCACCCTGTAAAAAAAAAAAAAAAAAAAAAACCCCCACTTTTGAAACCCCCCCCACACCCTGTAAAAACCCCCCCAAATTTTAAAACCCCCCCCAACAACCCGTAAAACCAAACCCCCCCCCAAAACATTAAAAAACCCCATTTTTCCTGTAAAAAAAAAAACCCAAAAAAAAAACCACAAAATCTGAAAACCCACCCCCCAAAAACCACGTAAAAAAAAAAACACCCCCTTTTCAAACCCCACCACCCCACTGAAAAACAAAAAACCTTTGCATTTTTTAAAACCCAATCCTTTTTAAAAAAAAAACCCCAAAACCCACAAAAAACCACAAAATCCTGTAATAAAAAAAAAACCACACATTTGAAACCCCAAACCCCCCACTTTTAAAACCCCCAAAAACCCCCCAACTAAAAAAAAAAACCCCCCCCCACACCCTGTAAAAAAAAAAAACCCCCAACATTTAAAAACCACCCCCCACCCCCCTGTAAAAAACAAAAAAAAAAAACCCCCCCACATTTGAAAAAACCCCAACCCCCGTAAAAAAAAAAAAAAAAAAAAAAACACCATTGAAAACCCCCCACAAAAATTTCCCCTTTAAAAAAACAAAACCCCCAAAACACCACATCTGAAAAACCCCCCCCCCACCCTGTAAAAAAAAAAGGGCAAAAAAAAAAAAAAAAAAAAAACCCACCCCCCCTGTAAAAAAAACAACCCCACAGTTTTGGAAAAAAAATTTGGGGGGTCACCCCTCAACAAGGACCCAAAAAACCAAGTCGGGAAAAAGAAGTTTGTGGGTCACACATCAAAAGGGGGGGCCCCCTTTAAAAACAGTTAAAAAAGGGAAGGGTTTGGTCCCCACCCCAAAAAGGGGGGGGCCCCCTTAAAAAACGTTTTGAAAAAAAAAAGTTGTGGTCCCCAACTCCCAAAGGGGGGAAAACCCTTTAAAAAGTTCTGAAAGAAGTTGGGTCCCCAATTTTAAAAAGGGGGGGCCCCCTTAAAAACCCAGCTGAAAAAAAAAGGGTTTTTGGTCCAAAAAACATCAACGGGGGGGACCCAAAAAAAAAAGTGTCAGGTCTAAAAAAGAAGTGGGGGGTCCCAATTCACAAGCCCATAAATGCTGAAAAAAAGTGTGGGTCCAAAAAACCAAAAGGGGACCCAAACACGGGGAAAAAAGTTTTTGGGGTCCCCCCAAAAACAAAAAGGGGACCCATAAAACAGTCTGAAGAAAGTGTGGTCACCCCTTCCCAAGGGGGGGGCCCTTTTAAAAAAACGGGGTCTAAAAAAGGGGGAAGGGGTGGGGGTCCCAAAAATTCCCAACAAGGGGCAAAAAAACCCACTTTTGGGGGGGAGGAGGGGAAAAAGGGCAAAAGGCAGGCCCCCCATTTTTCTTTTTAAATCCCCATTTTTCCGCGCGTTTAAAAAAAAAAAAAACCCGGCGGGGCAAGCGTTTTTTTTAAAAATTTTAAAAAAAGGGTCCATTTTGCCTCAGGTTTTTGTCCACTTGCAAAAAAAAAAAAAAAAAAAGGGGGGGACACAGGGGTTTTTTTTTTTTTTTGTTGTTGTTGTTTTTTTTTTCTGTTTTTTTTTAAATTTTGGGCTGCAAAAGCAGTGGCATTCAAAAACCCCAAAAAACAATTTCGTTTTTTTCATGGTTTTTTCAGGGGGCCTGGGGGGTTTTTTTTGGGGGAATTTGCAGCTTTGGGAAAATTTTTGGGGATTATTTCCCGGGGAAAAAAAAAAGCATCCTAGTAAAAAAAAATTTAACAAAAAAAAAAAAAAGTACATAAAAAAAACCAGGGGGGGGAAAAGGGCAAAAAAGTACTTTTTTTAAAAAAAAGGCCCCCATAATCTTTTTTTCCCCCAACCCCGGGGAAAAATTTGTCCGGGAAAAAAAAAAAAAAAGTGTTTATATATTAAAACACAGCCACCGGGGGACTACTTAAAAAAATTTTTCAAAAATTTGGGGAAAAAAAAAAAATCGGGGGGAAAAGTACAAAAAAAACTTTTAATCTTTTTCCATCACACCAAGGTTAAAAAGGGGACAAAAAAAAAAAAACACACCCCCCACCACCAACACACCCCCCACACAACACCCCCTCTCTTCCCCCCTTTCTTTCCCTGTGCCATACGTAGGAAAAAATTCGGTGTGATTTTTCATCAATTTTGGGACTTGTCAGCCAGTTTTAAAATCTGCTGGCCTAAAATCCTGGATATAAAAAAAAAGGGTTATTTTTTCCCAATTTTTTTTGGCCCAAAAAAAAGGGTAACAGCCAAAAAAAAAAGGGAAAAAAGGCAAAAATCTTTCACTGTCCTCTAAAAAGGGGAGGGCAACCCCTACAGCCGCTTCTCTTCTCCTCTCTCAATTTTTTTTTTTTTGGTGTTTTTTTTTTACATGTTCTTTTTCATAAATTTATAAAAAAAAATAAAAAAATTTTTTAAAAAAATTGATTTCGGGGGAAAAAAAGCTTACTTGAAATATTGAAAAAATTTTTAAAAAAAAACCCCCCTGCAAAAAAAGAAAAAATCACAAAAAAAAAACACTGCTTAAAGCGGGGGGGGGGGACCCATCACATTGGAATTGGTGGAAATTTTCCAAAAAAAACAATTTTATTTTTTTATGCATTTTTTGTGTTTGCTAACCACTCGTAATTGATGAATTGCCCTATTACGTTTAAAAACACCCCAAAAACACCCACCACCCCCCCACACCCCCCAAAAACACACACAGAGGCATGCACCCCCAACCAGGTTTTGGGGACCACGGGAATTACTTTCCTTTCCCCCGGGATATGATTACAAGACAGAATTGGGGAGAAAATAAAAAAAAACTTTCACAAGGGATTTCCCTTTTTTCCCCCAAAACCCCACAAGTCCTGTTTTTTAGTCTCCATCACATAAATTTTTAAAAAAAATTTAAAAAAAGGGGAATCAGGGGGAAAAAAGGGGAAAAAAAAAATAGGGGGGGAAACTGGGGGAAAAAAAAAAGTCCCCCCCCTTTCACACTGTCCCCAGGGGGGAAAAAAGGATGAGGGGGAATGGGAAAGAAATGTTGGAAAAAAAACAGTCCCCCATCACATTGAATTTTTGGGGAAAAGGACACCAGAATAAAGGGGGGAAAAATTAAAATTTGGAAAAAAAACCAGTCCCCCCACTCACACTGAACAAAAAAAAAAAAGGGATGACAAAAGGGAAAAAAAAAAGGGTGGGCAAAAAAAAAAAAGGTCCCCCACTCAAAATTGATAGGTGTAAAGGGGGGGGGGACAAAAAAAATGGGAAAAAAAAAGGGAAATAGACAGGGAAAAAAAAAAACAGTCCCCCCCCTCCATGATACAGGGGGAAAAAAGAGGGGAAAGGGAAATGGGAAAAAAAAATTTTGGGGTGGGCAAAAAAAAAAAAAAAAATTTCCCCCACTCCCCCCACTGAACGGGGAAAAAAAAGGATGAAAAAGGGAAAAAAAAAAATGATGTGGGAAAAAAACAGTCCCCCCCACTCAACATTGTTTTTAAAGGGGAAAAAAAAAAAGGAAAAGAAAAGAAGGGGGAAAAAAAAAAAGAGGGGGTAAAAAAAAAAAAACAGTCCCCCACTAAACCCTGATACAGAGGGAAAAAAGGGTACAGAAGGGAAAAAAAATGGATGTGGAAAAAAAAAGTCCCCCCATTCCACTGTTTACGGGGAAAAAGGAGGGGAAGGGGAATAAAAAAAAAGGGAAAAAAAAGGGGAAAAGGGCAATTAAAAGGGACTTCCATCACATTGATTTAAAAAGGGGGAAAAAAAAAAAAAAAGAAAAGGGGGAAAAAATACCCCTTTTAAAAACCAAAAAAAAAAAAAAAAAACGGGACACACCCAAAAAACCCCACAAAAAGCCCCCTTCCAAAAAAAAAAACCCCCAAAAAAAAAAAAAACGGGGACACACTCCCCAAAAACACACAGGCCCCACCCCAAACCCAAAACCAAACAAAAAAAAATACCCCACCCCCACCAAAACCCAAACCCCAACGGGCCCCAAACCAAAAAAAACCCCCCAAACAAAAAAAAATTGGGAACACTCACCAACCACAGGGGGGGGCCCATCCAACAAAAAAAAAACCCAAAAAAACCCCCCCCAAAAACCCCCCCCCAAAAAACACACCCCCACCCCATCCAAAAACCCCCACAAACAACTACCCCCCCCCCTCCCCAAACCAAAAACCCCAAACCACGTTTTTCCCCCATCAAAAACAAAAAAAAAAAAAACGGGGACACACTCCCAACACACAGCGCCCCATAAAAACCCAACCAAAAACAAAAAAATAAAACCCCCCCCCCAAAACCACAACCCCCATCCCAAAAACCCCACCCAAAAAAAAAAAAAAAAATAAAAAAACCCCATCCCAAAAAAAAAACCAAACCCGGCCCCATCCAACACAACCAAACAAACGGGGCCCCAACCCCAAAAAAACCCCACGGCCCCCAAAATCCAAAACAAAAAAAACTGAACACCCCCCCCAAAACCCCCCAAAACCCCCCCCAAAAAACCAAACCCCCCAAAAACAAAAAAAAAAAAAAAAACCACCATCCCAAACCCCCAGGGGGGCCCCTTTTTCCAAAACCCCCCCAAAAAAAAAAAATTTAAACCAAAACCCCCAAACCAAAAAAACCCAAGGGCCCCTTCCAAAAACCCCCCCAAACAAAAAAAAAAAACGGGGGACACACCAAAAACACACAGGGGGCCCCATCCAAACACACCAAAAAAAAAGGGGCAACCACTAAACCAAACCCCACCCCCCAAAGGGGGCCCCCTCCAAAACCCCACCAAAAACCCTGAAACCACTCACCAAAACAAAAAAGCCCCCACCAAAAAAAAAAAAAAAAAAAAAAACGCCCCATTCCAACAAAACAAAAAACGCCCCCCCAAAAACCCACCAAAAAAAAAAAAAAAAAACCCCCAA
>JAMYXO010004139.1:0-18138 GCA_033310375.1 Conus canariensis | reverse complement strand
GCATGCTTTTTTTTGCAAAAAGAAAAGCTCTCGGGGGGCGATCGCCGCCCCGGGGGCCGGTCCTGAGCCTCTGTGGGGGGGGCCCACGGTAAAAAGCCACTCTCGTTCCCCAAAGAAAAAAGCAAAAACTGGACAAAAATTTTAGGCGGTGGATCACTCGGCTCGTGCGTTCGATGAAGAAGCAGCCAACTGCGTGTTTTAATGTGAATTCCCAGGAACAGGGAACATCGACACTTTAAAAAAAAAGGGGGCATATTGGGGCCCAAAGGGTCCGCCCTTTGGGCCACCCCCGTCTGAGGGTCGGCAAAGTTCCCCCCAAAGGCCGGGGGGCTTTTTCCGGCCCCTTGATTTTCTCGAACCCGGTGGGGGGCAGCGCCCCCTCTGGGGGGGGCCCTTTCCGGCTCCTTTGGGCTCCAAGATCAGACCCCCCCTGGTCCGTGGCGCGCCCCCACGGGGCGGCCGTTTTCCCCTATAACGGCCCCCCGGTCCCCCCCCCCCCCCCCCCCACTTCTTTTCTTCGGGGGGTCCTCAGGGCCCCAAAGGAGGAGGGGGGAGGAGGGAGAAAAGCTGGGGCGGTGGAAAAAGAAAGCGATAGGGGGTGACCCCTTTTTTCCTTTTCCCGGGGGCGAAAGGGGGCTCGGATCGGATGCCCTCTTTCCCCTTCGCGAAAACCGCCCAGCCCCGGGCCTGCTTTTTTTGCTCTCCTGGGCCCCGTTTTTCCCTTTTTTTTCCGCCCTTTCAGACGGACGAGTTTTCCCCGTAAATTTAAGCATATCCTAAGCGGGGGAAAAAGAAACAAAACAAGGTTTCCCCCGGAACGGCGATTTGAAGTGGGATCAGCCCAGCACCGAATCCCCAAGCATCTCCGGGGCCCGGGGAACTGTGGTGTATGGGACCCCAAAAGGGCCGTTCGCCCCGGTGACCAAAGTCCCCTGATCGGGGCCCTCCCAGAGGGGGTTTTGTCGGCCTTTATTGGTGTGTGTGCGCCCGGCCCTAGCGAGCGTCTCCGGGTGGGTTTTTTTGGGGAAATGCAGCCAAAGCGGGTGGTAAACTCCATTTTAAGGGCTAAAAAAACTGGCACGAGCCCGGATAGCGGACAAGTACCGTGGGGGAAAGTTGAAAAAAACTTTGAAGGGAAAAGTTAAAACAGAAAGTGAAACCGCCTAGAGGAAAACGGGTGGATCAGCAAGTCGGCCCCCCCGGTCTTCAGCTGGGAAAGGGCTGCGCGCCCGCTTTCCGGGGGTGGGAAAGTTCCCCAAAGATTTCCCCCGGCGGGGACGGGTGTGGCCCCGTGTGCATTTTCCGCGGGCAGGGGGCGCCACGCCCGGTTTCCGGGGCGGTCAGAAGGCGGCGGGGGAGGGTTAGGGCCTTTGCCCCCCCGGGGGGGGGGGGCGCGGGGTTTTTAGCCTGCCTGCCCACAAAACCCCCCGGGGGGAAGGGAGGAGCCGCCCCCGGGTGTGGGCCCCCACCCCTCCGGGGATTTCGACTGGCAGAGAATGGGAAAACCGTGTCTCCCCGACCGCTTCCCTGGCGGTCCGGGGGTGGGCCCGCCGGCACAGGGTCGTGGCGAATGGGTCGGCCCCCCCCCCCGACCCGTCTTGAAACACGGCCCAAAAGGGGAGGTCTAACATGCGGGGCGAGTCGTTGGGTCGTACAAAAACCCCGAAGGCGAAGGGGAAAGCGGGGCCCTTTCTTTGACGTGCTCAGGTGGGTTTCCCGCCGCCCCCGGGGGCGGTGGGCGCACCCCGGCCCGTCTCATCCGCGCTGTGGGGTGAGGGGGAAAGCAGGAGCGTGTACTTTTGGGAAACCCGAAAGATGGTAAAATTATGCAAAAGTGGGCAAACCCAAGGGGGGAAATCTGGTGGGGCCCGCAGCGATTTGACGTGAAAAATCGCCCGTCAAATTTGGGGTATGGGGGCCCGAAAGCCCAATCGAACCATCTAGTAGGGGGTTCCCCCCCAAATTTTTCCCTCAGGTTAGCTGGCACCCCGTACGCAGTTTTATGGGGAAAAAGCGAATGATTAGGGGCCTTGGGGACGAAACAAACCCTAAACCCTATTCTCAAATTTTAAATGGGAAAAGAAGGGTCCGACTCGCTCGATTGGGCCGGGCCTTGAATGCGGTCCCCAGGGGCCATTTTTGGTAAGCAGAACTGGCGCTTTTTTTTTGGGATATGAACCAAACGCCCGGGTTTTTAAGGGTGCCTAACGTTGCGCTCATCAGACCCCTTAATAGGTGTTGGTGATATAGACGGCAGGCGGTGGCCAGGAAAAGTGGGAAACCCGCAAAAGGAGTGTGAAAAACAACTCACCTGCCAAAATCAACCAGCCCTAAAAAAAGGGAAAGGGCGCTGGGGGGCCGTCAGCCCATACCGGACCGCTTCGGAAACGTCGTCGTTTGGGGGTTGGCCCCGTTCCCCAAGTTTGAAGCGAGTAGGGGGGCCCGCTGGGGTTTGGCGCCAAAAGCCGGGGACGCGGGGGTTCTGGGTGGGGGCCCGCCCCCGGCGCAGTTTGGGTTTGGTAGAAAGCAAATATTAAAAACAAAGAATTTGAAGACTGAAGTGGAAAAGGGGGGTTTTCCTTGTGAAAAAGCAGTTGAACAGGGGTTTCAGTCGGTTTTAAGAGTTAGACAAGCCTTTCCCTAAATTTCGAAGCACTGTTGTTGTAGCCCCCTTTACACACGCAGTGCTTCGTTGGATCAAAAGGGGAAAATCGGGTTTTTTTTTCCCAAAACCTGGCCGGAGATTGGTCCTTTGGGCCCTGTGCGGCAACGCAAACGAAAGTGGGGGAGCTCGGCCCCCCGGGACCCCCCCGGGGAAGAGTTTTTTTCCTTTTCTTTGTAAGGGACTCGCTCCCGGGATCCCGGGTTTTCCCGGAGTTTGGGACCCCGGGGTTCCCTTTAAAAACCCCGCGGGTCTTGCGGTTTTTTCCCGGGGGTCTCGGTCGGCCCTTTTAAAAACCACGGAAAACGGTGTGATTGTGCCAGGCCGTACCCCTATCCGCAGCAGGTTCCAAGGGGCACAGCCTCTAGGCGATTTGAACAATTTTAGGTAAGGGGGAAATCGGCAAAATTGGACCGGGAACTTTTGGGGAAAAGGATTTGGGTCGGGGGACTGGGTCGTGGGCTGGAGGGTGAAGGGGTTTCGGGACCCGGGCCCCGGGCTGGGCGAGGGGTTCCCCCCCTTTACGGGGGTGGTGTGGGGCCCAGTTTTGGACGCCGGTTCAACCTTCCCCTGGCCGCCTCGCTAGGTGGCGGCCTCGGCCCTTTTCCGTGGCTGGCATTTAACAGTCAACTCAGAACTGGGACGGACCCGGGGAAAAAACGACGGGTTTAATTTTAAAACAATGCCAAATTTTTCGGGGTGGCCCTTTACTCGGTGTTGAGCAATTTTTGTTTCGCCCCGTGCTCCCGAAGTCAAAGTGAAAAAAATTCCCTCAAGCGCGGGGTAAACGGCGGGGGGGGTAAATATGACTCTTTTTTAAGGTAGCCAAATTTCCTCGTTCCCTCTAATTTTGTGACGCGCATGAATGGGTTAACGAGATTCCCCTTTTCCTTTTCTACTATTAAACGAAACCACGCCAAAGGGAACGGGCTTGGCGGGGAAACAGCGGGGGAAAAAAGACCCCTGTTTAAACCTTAAAAATTTTTCAAAAAATTTCCGGGCCCCCCCTTTTGAAAGAGACCGGGGAAAGGGAAGGTGGGGGGAAAAAAAAAGTGGGGGGGCAAACCGGGCCCCCTTGAAATCCAAACTCCTTTTTCTTTCCCAAAATTTTATTAAGTTTTGGAGCGGAAGCGGTGGGGGCAAGCCCCTAAGTTCTTGGGGAAATTTTAACCCTTTCGACCTCGGCCGATTTTTTTTTCCGCCAAAACCCCCGTGCCAGGCGGGGAATTTTGCACCGGGGGCCCCTTCCTTGGGAAAGGGTTTAACCCTTTTTTCATGGCCCCTCCGGGAAGGGAAAACCCCGCTAGGTAAAAGGTGGCAAAACTCCTGTTTTGTTTTTCAGACTTTTTAAAGACCGGGGGCCCCCGGGGCCATGGACCCGGCCAAAAGTTTTAAAAAGGGGGTCCCAAAAGGGAAAAGAACGGGGAAACTGGTTTTGGGGAAAACTTAAAAGCGCTTTTTTTTGGGATTTCAAAGGGGTCGGTTTTTCCCCTTAAATTCCAACAGTTTCCCAAGGTTGGGGATTTTCAAAACCCCTAATAAATGACCCTGGGTTTAACCGTCGGGGGGAAGACAGGGTTAAATTTTTAACCCTACTGAGGAAAAAAGCCCCGGTTGCTGGGGGTTTTCCCCTCCCCCGTTTTGGGGAAAAAGGAACCCCCAACGGCCTTTTGGGTTTCCGGTTGGGCCGTTAACGATGAGATTTCCCGTGGGGATCCGCTTTTGGGACCCGGGCCCGCAAACAGCGCGGGGGAAAAGTCGGTTTTTAAACCAAAGGGGGCTGCGGTGGCGGGGGACAACAGATTCGGGGCCCAATGGGCAAGCGGGGAATCCTTTCTTCGGTCCCGCCCCGACGCCACCCCCCCGGGACAAAAAAAACCGGCCCGGGGCACCCGCAGCTAAAGCGCCGTGCAGCAGCAGAAAACCCGGGGGGGGCCCCCGGTTAGCGGGGAGGCGGCAGGGAAGAACGGAGCCTTTTCCCCGTACGCTCCCCCCGTCGTTCCCCACGTCCCCGGCCCACGACCCGATGGACGGGCGCGTCCTTCGGGGAGTTTGAACCGGGCTTTTACTCTCTTTTGAGGCCGAAGGGGGGGGGACCCTCCGTCCCACGCCCCTAGGGCCCTCGTTCCGGGCTGGGGGGAAAACCGGCGAGGTCGCTCTCCGACCGTGTCAACCGATGGCACGCCCCCAAATTCAGGGAAACCCGTTGGACCCCGACCCCCCGGCAGAGACCCAAAGTGCCCGGTCGGAAAAAAACCGCGGAAAGCCGTTCGAATTTTCAAACCCTGGGCTCGGCGCAACGGGAAGGCTGCACCCGGGGGCCCCAAAGGTGGGGGGGATCGGCACCCTTTGCCGCCAGCACCGACTCTGACCTCGCACCCCGGGAGCGCTCGCGAAAATCCCAACCAGAATGCGTTGTAGGGAAACGGGCGGACGCGCCGGGGCGAGCACCCGGGCGAAAACCCTGCCCGCGTTTTCCTGGGCGCCTCCCCCAAACCCCTTTAAGCAATTTCCCAAACCCGCTGCGGGAAGCTCATGCCCGGCCCTGGTTTATATAATTATTCACCCTTTTAACGCGGGCGGTGCCCCGCCTTTCCTGCTCTGGCCCCCCTTGCCGATAATTTTGGGTATGATGACAGTCACTTGTAGTTCCCCCAGAGGGTCGCAAAAATTTTAAATGGGCCCTTTCCGTCCTTTTTTCTTTCTTTCTTTTTTTTTTTTTTTCTCTTTCTATCAGTTTTGCAATGGGGTTTTTCCCTTGGGGGGAAGGTTTTCCTTATTGTTATGTCCTTCTTACCCCTGGGAAATTGCTATTATGGACCAATATATTTTTGGTGTTATCTTTATTCTCTTTTGGGAGTTATTACTTTTCTCAGTTTTTTTATTATTTATTTATTTATTATTATTATGATGTTTGATTATGTTTCTTGTTGTTATTTTTAGGTTGCTGTTTTTTGCTACACAAATATTATTTTTATCATTTTTTGTTTTTACTTTTCTTTATGGGGGAATTTTTAAGTTTATTTTTACTGCTGTAGTTATTCTTTTAATTATTTATTATTTTTAAAATTTTTTTATCATCATTTCAAAATCACCATTTCAAATTATCATCATCATCATCCCTTTTTTTATTCTTTTTTTTTCTTCTTCTTCTTTTCTTTTTGGGTGATAAATATAATATACTTATGTATACCTGAAGGGGCGGGTTTGGCTGATCTTCACCCTTTAAGGGTGAGGGGCCAGAGGAACAACACAGTTGGAAAAAGCTCATCATATATTTGTACCCCTTTTTTGTCATTCCTCTTTTTCTTTTCACGTCTTCTTCAAACTTCTTGTGATGTGCTCCCCTTGATATGTAAACATCAGGCATATTTTTGGAAAGTGGGACCTGGATGGTGGGTTTTGCTGCATCTTCAGCCTTAAGTGAGGGGCCCCCGGAGAGGGGACACTTCTGGTAAAATTTCAGTTCGAAACCATCTTTTTCTAGTTTGTTCTTTTCCTTTCATTTTGTGATGATACTCCCCATGTTTTTGTATAATACGGGAAATATATTTTGGGATGTAGCCCTGGATGGTGGGTTTTGCTGCATTTTTCACCCTTTAAAGTGAGGGGCCCCGAGAGAGACCATCTGGTAAATCCCCTCACACCATCATTTCTAGTCTTGTTTCTCTTTTTCCTCTTCATTTGTGATGATACCCCCCAAGATAGGGAAAAACAAAGGCATATATTTGGATGTGGGACCGGGGATGGGGGGGTTTTGGTGCATTTTACCCTTAAAGTGAGTGCCCCAAAAAGGAGAAAATACAGCGGGTTTAAATAAGCTCGCACCTAAATTTCAGTCTTGTTCTCTTTCCCTCTTATCTTGTGATGATCCCTCCCCTGATATGAAAACCCATACAGCTTATATTTGGTTTGTAGACCTGGATGGGGGGTTTTGCTCATCTTCAGTTAAGTAAATTGGCCAGGAAAAACAATACAGCTTGTACATCTTCCAAATAAATTTCTTTCTTTTTTTTCTCATGCCTTTTCTTCTTCTTCTTTCTTCTTCTTCTTCTTCTTCTTCTTCTTGCCATGATTGGGCCCAAGGGCATACGCATTGTTTTTCTTTTGATGTGTACCCGGGGGAGGGGCCCGGGGCTGCATCTTCGGGCCAAAGGGTGAGTGGCGGGGACATCATCTTCATCATTTGTAGGGTATTTTTTAAATTCCTCTTGTTTCTTTCTTAAGTCTTCTTCCTATTTGGGTTTTTGATGATGACCCCCAAATGACATATAAAAATACGGGCCCATATATTTGGATGAAAAACCCGGATTGGCGGAATTTTTCACCCTTTAAAATTGGTGGCCCCCGAGGGATTTGAGAAAAGGAGAGGGGAAAAGGAGAGAGAGAGAGACAGTTGGTGTAATCAGCTCATCACCATAATTTCTAGACTTCTCTTTCCCTTTTCATTTTGTGTTTGATAAGGACCATCCGGGCCCATATGTTTTGTTAGACCCAGATGGCTGGTGGGGGGCTGGCTGGCTGCATCTTCACCCTTGAGGGGCCCAAAAAGGGGAAAACCGCTGGTGCAACCAGCTCCCCCTTCCTCATTTCTAGTTTGTTTTGTTTTGTTTTGTTTTTTTCTTCTTCTTCTTCCCATGATCGGGACCATGTCATAAAATACACATTTTCTATCTTTTGATGTAGACCTGGGGGGGGCGGGCTTCCTGCATCTTCAGCCTTAAGTGGGGGGGCCCGACGAGGAGGCCCAAAATTGGTATAATCAGTCAGAAACCATCTTTTCTAGTCTTGTTCTCTTCCCTCTTAAATTTGTGTTTGAAAATCCCCTTTTTATGTAAACATACAGGCTTTATATTTGGATGTAGCCCTGGTGGGGGGTTTTTGGCTGCATTTTTCGGCCTTAATTTGAGTGGCCCGAAGAGAGACAATTGGTATAATCGGGCTCGGGCCCCAAAATTTTTTCTAGTCTTGTTCTCATTCCTTTTCATCTTGTGATGACTGCTCCCCATGATTGAAAACATACAGGCATATATTTGGATGTAGACCTGGATGGGGGGTTTTTTGCTGCATCTTCGCCTTAAGTGGGGGGCCCCAGAGAGACAATAAAGTGGTACATAAATTCCACATTTTATTCTTTTTTTTCCCCATGCCTTTTTTTCTTCTTCTTCATTTTTCTTCTTTTTTCTTCTTTTTTTTTCTTGCATGATAAGGCCCCTGTAATACGCTTGTCTATCTTTTGTTGGTACCCGGATGATGGGCCGGCTGATCTTCAGCCTTAAGTGAGGTGGCCAGGGACATTTCATCTCATTTGTAGTGTTTTTTTTTCTTTTCCCCCTTGTTCTTTTTTTCTTCACGTCTTTTTTCAAATTTGGTTTTTGATGATGACCCCCATGACATATAAAACATACAGGCTTTTATTTTTTGGTTTGAAAACCCCCGGATGGCTCCCTTCTTCAGCCTTAAGTGAGTGGCCCCGGGGAGAGAGGAGGAGGAGAGAGAGGGGAGAGAGAGAGACCTGGTGTAATCAGCTCTTTCACCATCATTTTGGGATTCTAAATTCCTTTCTTTTGTGATGATCGGGAAACCATACAGGCTTTATTTTTTTGTTTGTGGGACCCAGATGGCGGGCTGGCGGGTTGGCTGGTTTCCCATCTTAAAAGCCTTGAGTGGCCAAAGAACAACACAGCGGGTGCAACCGGGCCCCTCCTCCTCATTTTAGTTTTTTTTGTTTTTTTTTGGTTTTTTCTTTTTTCCTTTCCCCATAAATCAGGACCAGTCAAAACAATAACATGTCTATCTTTTGATGTAGACCGGGGGGCGGGTTTCCCTGCATTTCCACCCTTTAAGGGGGTTTTGGCCCGAGAAAAACGCAGTTGGTGTCATCAGTCACTCATCATCATCATCTTTCATTTGTGTTCTTCTTCTCTTGTGATGGATCGCCCCCTTGAATATACATCCCACAGGGTCTATAGTTTCAGCAAATACATCTTCCCCTTTTAGGGGAGTAGCATTTTTCGCTTAAGCGAGTGGCAAAAGAGAGCCCCAAGTTCGTCATCTTCATCATCTTTTTCTTTCTCTTCTTTTTCCCTTCTTTTTGTTGATGATGAGGTTTTATGGCTCTGTCGGGTCTGTCTGTCTTTTCTGTCTCAGCATCTTCGCCGTTTAAAAGTTGTTTTCTCTCTCTTTTCTCTCTCTCTCTCTGCATCTTCGGGTTTAAAGGGGTATTACGGTTTCTCTCTCGCTCTCTCTGCATCTTCAGCCTTAAGGTTTGTAGGGTTTTGTTTCTCTCCTCTCTTCTCTCTCTCTGCATCTTCACCCTTTAAAGGGTAGAAACCGTAAGAGTCCGGGTTTCCCTCCCCCCTTTTTCCCCCCGGGCCATTTTTCAGCCTTAAGCCCAGCGGCAAAAAGAGAAAACTTGCTCCATGTCTTGTGAAAATTTTGGGAATTTTTTTTTTTTTCCCCCAAGTTTTCCGGAAAAATTTTTTCCCCCCTCACACCACCTTGCTTTGCTGGCTGTGGCAGCGTCCGTTTGGGATTTTGCAAAATGCGCGCGGGCCCCGGCAGAAACCCTTCACCCTTTTAAGCAGCCCGGGTGGGGGGAAAATGGTGGAGACCCACCCACCCCCTTTCCCCCCCCCCACCCCCCCCCTTTTCGTGGGGGAAAAAGGAAAGGGCGAGATGCACACACCCCCTGTTGGGAAGGGAGAAGCGCCCTTTCCCTGTGCGGGAAGGGAAAATCTCCTGGCCCAAAAGGCTGATTTCCCTTTTAGATCGCAGTGAGGTGGCTGCTCTACTAATTTAGGGACCCCCGCCCGAAAAAATTGGTCGTCTACGAATGATTTGGCCCCGCCACGTCGAGGGGGGTGAATATCGTTCTGGTCCCCGCGGCGCTGCTCGGCGCGTCGGCCAATGCCCAATTGCTGGGGCTTCACCCCCCGGCGGAGGGCCCTGCCGGGTCCGCCCACGTGTATCGTTGTCCCAAACCCCCCCGGGGCGGGGAAAATGAGGTATGTTACAAACCCGGGCGGGATTTAAATTAGGGGGTTTTCAGTAAAATCCCTCGATGGTACCCTTTCGCACCATTGGCTTATCACCCAAGCACTTTTAAACCCAAAATGTCTGAATCTGCGGTTCCTCCGAAATGACCCAGAATTCCCCTTTAAGCAACGACCTTGTATCAGTAGGGAAAAAAAACCAAAACCTGTTTTCTCGACGGTTTTTAAACCCAGCTCCGTTCCCTATTAGTGGGTAAACCCAATCCAACGCTTGGAAAAATTCTCCCTTCGCAATGATGGGAAAAGAGCCGACATCGAAGGATAAAAAAGAACGTCGCTATAAACGCTTGGTGCCACAAGCCAGTTATCCCCTGGGGGAAATTTTTCTGACACCTTTGCTTTTAAAACTCCTAAAGTCAAAAGGATCAAATGGGCCCAGCTTTCAGGGTTTCTGTTTTCGTACTAAAAAATCAAAATCAAGGGGAGCTTTTGCCCTTTTACTCTACGCGGGGTTTTCCCGTCCTCGCGGGGAGCTCGCCTTGGAAAAACCTGGGGTTCCCTTTTTTGCCCAGATGTACCCCCCCAGAAAAAAACCCCCGGGCCCGGGACACGGTCTTAGAGCGGATCCCCCTGGGCCCCCAGGGAGGTCGAAGGTTAATTCCAGAAGTTTGGGGCCTTGCCCCCCGCTCTCCGCTCGCCCTGAAAAAGGAAAACGTTTAAAAGTAGTGGTTTTTTCCCAAGGCCCCCCCGTCAAGCTCCCACCTTGCTACACCTCTCATGTCTCTTCAAAAAAGTCGGCCCTAGAGTCAAGTCAACGGGTCTTCTTTCCCCGCTGTTTCCCGCCAAGCCTTTTTCCTTGGCTGGGGTTTAGCTAGATAGTAGATAGGGACAGTGGGAATCTCTTTAAATTCCTTTCATGCGGTCAAAAATTTTAGATGACGAGGCATTTGGTTTCCTTTAAGGAGTCATAGTTACTCCCGCCTTTTTACCGCGCTTGATTGAATTTCTTCACTTTGACATTCAAAAGCAGGGCAAAAAATCAAATTGCGTCAAAAACCGAGTAAATGGCCATGGGCAATGCTTTGTTTTAAATTAGACAGTCGGTTTTTTTTCCCCGGGTCCCTTTTACCAGTTCTGAGTTAAACTTTTTAAAAATGCCAGCCGACTTTGAACGGCCGGGGGGCCGCCACCCTAGCTGGGGCGGCCCAGGGAAAAGGTTTAAAACCGGCGATCCAAAACTCGGCCCACGCACCCCCGTGAGGGGGGGGAAGGGCCTCCCCCCCGGGGCCCTTGCGGCCGTCCCAAAAACCCCGTTTCCCAAAATCCACCCCGGGACGGACCCAGGTCCTCAGACCCCAAACCCTTTTTCCCGAAGTTACGGATAAATTTTCCCGTTTTTCCCTTTACCTAATTGTTCTATGGGACTAGAGGCTGTGCATTTGGAGACCTGCTGCGGTTTGGGGGTACGGCCGGGCACGAAAAATCACACCGTCCCCCCCCCCCTTTTTTTGGGAATTTTAAAGGGCCGACCGAGACGCACCGGACCCCGAAAGACCCGCGGTGTTTACGGGAACCCCGTGCCCTATCTCCGGGGGCAGCCGATTCCGGGGAGCGGTCCCTTAAAAAAAGAAAAGAAAACTTTTCCCCGGGGTTTTCTCGGCCGACCTCTCCACTTCTTTTTTGCGTTCCCGCACAGGGCCCAGAAGGCCCAAATCTCCGTGCCCAGGTTCGGGAATTTTTAAACCCCGATTCCCTTTCGATCCAACGAGAGCACTCGCGGGGTGTATGGCTACAACAACGGCTTGATTCAGAACGGCCCTTTGTCCTTTTTTTATGGGCCCGCCCTGCCCCCATGTTAAAACTGCTGTTCACAGGGAACCCTTCCCCACTTTTTGTCTTCAAAGTTCTCTTTTTAAAATATTTGCTACTACCCCCCAAGATCGGGGCCTGCGGGGGCCCTCCACCCAGACTGGGTTTCCCAGGCTTCGGCGTTTCACCGCAGCGGCCCCTTTCCTACTCGCTTCAGCTTGGACGCCCCCAAGCGACGACGGTGCCGAAGCGGTCCGGTATGGGTCTAAACGCTCCAGCGCCATCCATTTTCAGGGCTGGTTGATTGGGCCCAAGGTGGGGTTGTTACCCCACTCCTTAGGGGAAATCCGATTTCCCAGGGCCCCACCGCCCCTGTGTTTTTAAAAGGGGAACCAAAAATTTTTTTAATGGTTTTCTAAAGGGAGCGTCAACGTTAGGCCCCTTTAAAACCGGGCGTTTGGTTATCCCCCCAGCGCCAGTTTTTGCTTCCCAAAAAGGGCCCCATGGGAAACTCGCATTCAAAGGGCCCCGGCTCCAATCGAGCGAGTGGGATTTCTTACCATTTAAATTTTTAAAATAGGTTGGGGTCGTTTCGTCCCCAAAGGGCCCTCTAATCATTGCTTTCCCGGATAAAAACTGCTTCTGGTGCCAGCTACCCGGGGGGAAACTTGGAGGGGGGAACCAGTACTAGATGGTTCGATTGTCTTTCCCCCCCTATCCCCAATTTTTTGGACGTTTTCGATTTGCACGTCAGAATCGCTGGGGCCCTTTAACCAGAGTTTCCTCTGGCTTCGCCCTATGGGCCCATATTTCCCACCATTTTTCCCGGGTCCCAACGTACACGCCCCCTGCTCCCCCCTCACCGACGCGGGGGATGAGAGGGGCCCGGTGGTGCGCCCCCCCCCCCCCGGGTTTTTGGCGGGGGGGGTTCCCACCTGAGCAAGTCAAAAAAACGGCCCTCGCTTTCACTTGCCTTGGGGTTTCGTCGACCAAAGGGACCGCGCGCATTTTTAGACCCCTTTTGGTCCGGGTTTCAAGACGGGTCGGGGTGGGGGCCCGGGCCCGATTCCCCCACTGACCCTGTGCCGGCGGGCCCCCCCCGGGACCGTCCGGGAAAAGCGGTGGGGAAGACACGGTTGCCCGTCTCTGAAAGTCAAAACATCCCAGGAGGGCGGGGGGGCCCACCCCGGCGGGGCCCCCTCGGTCCCCGGGCGGATGGGGGACAGGCGAGGCTTACCAGGCGCGGGGGGGGCGCCCCCCTTCCACCCTTTCGCCGCCTTCTGACCCCCCCGGAAAACCCGGTCGTGGCGCTCTGCCCGGGGAAAAGTGCACACGGCCGACACGGGTCCCGCCCGGGGGGGGAGTCTTTCGATCCCCTCCCCGGGGACGCCCCCCCCCGGGCCGGCATTCCGGTGAAGGAGGGGGCCCGGGGATTTTGGGGGAAATCCCCCGGGTTTACCCTGGGGGCGGTTTCAGTATTTTGAATTTTTTTCCCCTTTCAAAGTTTTTTTTCAATTTTTCCCCCCGGGGAAAACTTGCCCGTATGGGGACTCTTTGCCAGTATTTAGCCTTAGATGGGGTTTTTACCCCCCGTTTGGGGCCCTGCTTTTCCCAAACAACCCGACTCCGGAGACGCTCGCAGCCGAGCACCAGCGCCCGGGAAAAAGGCCTGACCCCCGCTCTGGGAAAAGGCCCGTCAGGAGGGCCCTTCGGTCCCCCGGGGTGCGAAGGGCAGTTGGGTCCCCTACCCACTTTTCCCCGCCAGCGAGTTTGCGGGGGGGTTTTCGGTGCTGGGTGTTTCCCACTTCACTCCCCGGGTTACTGGGGGAACCCTTGTTGGGTTTTTTTTTCCTCCGCTTAGTGATATGTTTAAATTTTCAGCGGGTAATCTCGTCCGATTGAGGTGGGAAAAAAGGGAAAAAAGGGCCCGCCGGGAGGCAAGAAAAAGAAAGGCCCGGTGCTGGGCGGTTGCGGGGGAAGGAAAGAGGCTCCCGACCCGAGCCATGTCCTTCGCCCGCGCAGGGGGACAAATTTGTCACCCCCTATCGCTTTTTTCCCTCCCACCGCCCCAGCTTCTCTCCCCCCCCTCCTCCTCCTTCGCTCGTGGGGAAACCGCGAAGAAGAAGAAGGGCGGGGGGGGGGGGGGGGGACGGGGGCCCCTTTTTATAGGAAGTGGGCCCGCCCCTGGCGCGCCGCCGGACCGGGGGGGGTTTCTGATCTTGGACCCCGGGAGCCGGCGGGCCCACCCGAGAGGGCGCGCTGCCGCCACCGCTTCGAAAAGCCAAGGCCCCGGGAAAAGGCCCCCGGCAAAGGGGTTTTAAAAACTTTCCCCGCCCCTCAGACGGGCGGGGGCCAAGGACGGCCCCCTTTGGCCGCAAAATGCGTTAAAAGTGTCAAATGTTCAATGTGTCCCTCAATTCCTTTTGTTCACCCCAGCTGGCTGCGTTCTTCATCAAACGCACGAGCCGAGTGATCCACCGCCCCCAAAATTGTGTCCAGTTCGCTTTTTTTTTTTGGCAAAAGAGGGGTGGTTTCACCGTGGCCTGCCCCCAGGGCTCAGGAGCCCGGCCCCCGAAAGGCGATGCCCCCCGAGAGCTTGCTTCTGCAAAAGAGCATGCGAAGAAAAAAGGGATCGGGGAAAACAAAAAAACCCCGGGGGGGCGCCCCCCCCACTCGAGGGGAGGGCGCTTTTTGAACCTTTGCCAAAGGGGGAAGCCGGTCCGGGGGAAAGAGAGCTCCCCCCGGGGGCGCCTGAGGCCTCTCCTGCTTCCCCTGCGGGAAACCCACCGACGCCGCCTCTCCCACCCGCGCCGCCAAGAGGAACCCGGGGGCCCCGGGGTGAGAGGCGACCCGGCATCCCGACAGACCAGGTACCCCAAAGTCACACCCTTTTTTGGGGAGGCGGGCCCAAAACCCCACGCGGCAAAAACGCCGGGGGCCCCCTTCAGGACGGTACCTACCTCACCACGGTTCAGGTGAGCCCCCTGGGCCCTTTTTTTCCTTTCCCTCTCTTCTTTTCCTTCCTCTCTCTCCACCAAGCAAAGGTGGAAACCCAGCGTCTCTCTGCTGTCTGTACTGCGCACAGTAAGCGCTGTAAACCCGGTTTAAAGTTTTCCCTTCCCCAGGTTCACCACGGAAAACCCTTTTACGACTTTTACTTCCCCTAAAAAGTTTAAGTTTTGAGCGTCTTTTTTCGGGGAAAAGCGGCGCCCCCCCGGTGAAGGGCGGGCCCGAGTCCAATCCCAGGCCCTCAACCCTTAAACGGGTTAATTTGGGGGTTGGGGGCGGGGCGGTGTGTACAAAGGGGAGGGAAATTTAAAAAAACGGTTATGACTGCGCTTATGGGAATTCCTTTGTTTTATGGGGAAAAAAATTTAAAACCCCAATCCCTTTCAAAGAAGGAGATTCAACGGGTTTTTCCCCCCCTTTCGGGCCCCGGGAGAAAAACCCCGCTGATTCCTTCAGTTTTAGCGCGCGTGCCGGGGCCCCCGGGCATCTAAGGGCCCTCAAAAAAACCCGTTATTGCTCAATCTGTGTGGCTTTAAAAGCCCCCTTGTCCCTTAAGAAGTTAAACGCCGAAGCCAAGAAGGGTCGGCGAACTATTTTGTAGGCTAGGGGTCTCGTTCGTTATCGGAATTAACCAGACAAATCGCTCCCCCAAAATAAGAAAGGCCTTGCCCAAACCCCCACCCAAAAAAGGGAAAAAGCTATCAATCTGTCAATCCTTACAGTGTCCGGAACCCCGGGGGGGTTTTCCCCTGTTGAGTCCAAAATTTAAACCCCAGGCTCCACTCCCCGGTGGTGCCCCTTTTCCCTCAATTCCCTTTTAAATTTCAGCTTTTCAACCATTTCCCTTCCCCCGGAACCCGAAAACTTTGGTTTCCCGGGGGGCTGCCCGCAGAGTCGATGGAAAACAAACCAGGGGAAAACGCTAGGGTTGGGCCCTGTTTATGGTCAGAACTACGACGGTATTGATCGTCTTCGAACCTTGACTTTCGTTCTTGACTAAAGAAAACATGCTTGGCCAAAAAGCTTTCGCAGTTGTTCGTCCCTTTCGATGATCCAAGAAATTTTACCCCCTTAAAAACCGCTTTCGGATGCCCCCCCTTTTGTCCCTCTTTAAACCCTTAAATCGGTTCCGAAAAACCAGCAAAAAAGAAAAACCCAGGGCCTATTCCCTTATTCCATGCACCCTTATTCAGGGAACCCGCCCCGGTTTGAACACCCCTAATTTCTTCAAAGTAAAAAGTTCCGGCCCCCCAAAACCTCAATGAAAAGCACCCTGGCTGAACAACCGGGAAGGTAGGGTGGGGAAAACAATACACACAGTTTACCGCCGCGAGGCGGAAACCCTTGCGCCCATGGGCCTTTAGTTTCCCCCTACGGCTTTTTAAACGCAACAACTTTAGTATACGCTATTGGAGCTGGGGGAATTTTTTTCCCCCCGGGCCCGCTGGCACCAGAATTGCCCTCCAAAAGATCCTCGTTAAAAAGGGTTTTTAAAATGTTTCCATTCCAATTACGGAGCCCCAAAAGAGGGTTTCCCTATTGTTTTTTTTCGTCACTACCCCCCCGTGCCAGGGGTGGGTAAAGGTTTTCGCGCCTGCTGCCCTTCCTTGGATGTCGGTAGCCGTTTTCATGCTCCCTCTCCGGGGAAACGAACCCTGATTCCCCCGCTACCCGTTGCCCAACATGGTAGGGAGATCAAATACCCTCGTTTATTTGATAGGGCAGACATTTTAAAAATTTCGTGCCGGCTCGGGGGGGGCCCTGCCCATCGGGAAAAAAAGGTTTTCCCGAAATTTACCAAAGGAAGGGAGAACCCGACTGGGTTTTTAACCCAATAAAAGCGCTCTTTCCCCGGGGGGGGCCCGGGGTGGTGGATGTATTAGCTCAGAATTACCACAGGTTTTCCAAGTAGATTTGGTCATCTAAGGAACCTCGACGGGTTTAATGAGCCATTCGCGGTTTCCCCCGTACAAAAGGGGGTGAACTTAGACATGCATGGCCTTTAAAACTTTGAGACAGCATATGACTTCTGGCAAAGGAAAACAACCAGAATTTCAAACCCCTGTTTGCGTGTCCCTCCTCCCCCTTGATCCCCGGGAGGACAGAAGAGCCCCGCACAGCGGCCGTTTCTGGCAGGGCTTCGGGGGGGGGTGGACCCCCTCTTCCCAAAAATGAAAAGAAAATCCCGGGGGGGCGATCCGCGTTAGCGAGCCGGCGGGAAACAGCGCGCGGGAAATCGGTCTTTTCCCAACCAAAAGAAAAAACTTGGGGGCTTTGGGGGGCGGCGGACAACAGATTCAGGGCCCAAAACGAAGCGGAAAAAACCCCCTTCCCTTTGGTCCGACCGACGCCAGCCCCCCGGGGCAACAGCGGGGGCCCCGGGAGCAGCAGCTCACGCGCCGTTCCCCAAACAGCAAAACCCGGGGGGGGGCCGGTCTTGCGGGGGGGGCGGAAAGGGGGGGACGGAGCCCGTTTCCCCCTACGCCTCGCCCGCTCGTTACCAAGTGCCGGACCACGACCCCATGGAAGGGGCGTCCTTCGGAGTGAAACCCGGCGTTACTCTCTTGGGGGCCCCAAAAGGGGGGGAGGGCCCCCTGTCCCCCAAAGCAAACCCAGGGCCCCCGTTCCCCGGGGTGGAGAGAACCGGGGGAAGGGCCCCTCTCCCGGGCCGTGTCACCGGGTGGCACGCCACCCCTTTCGGACCGGGCAGGGGCGCCGACCGCGCAGAAGACCCAACGTGTCCGTCGGAGAAAAAAACGGCAGCCGTTCGAACTCACCCAACCCGGGACTCGGCGGGAAAAACCCGGGGAAACGCTGCAGCCCGGGGAAGTGGCGGGATCGCGCACCCTTTTTCCCCCCAGCACCGGGCCCCAGACCTCGCACGCCGGCCCCTGCGAAAATGCCCCAAACCCGAATTTCGGGTTTTTCGGGAAAAGGGGGGGCGCGCCGGGGGGAGCGCCGGGCGAGACCCCGCCGCGATTTTAGCTCGCGCCTGTTCCCAAACCTTAAGCAACTTCCAACCCCCCGGGGGAAGTATTTGGGGGTGCGCATATAAATCTTCAGGGCCTTTTAACCCCGGCGGTTTCCCCCCCCTTTCCTGTCTGGCGCCTTGGCCCTAAAATTGGTATGATGACAGTACTTGTTGTCGCCCCGAGGGTGCGATTGATGGGTCCGTCCGTCCTTTTTTTCTTTCTTTCTTTTTTTTTTTTTTCTCTTTTCTATCAGTTCTGCCATGGGGTTTTTTTGGAGGAGGTTTTCCTTTTTTGGGTTTTGTCCTTCTTACTCTCGGATTGCTATTTTGACCCAAAATATTTTGGTGTTATCGTTATTCTCTATTGGAGTTATTATATTCTCCCGTATTTTTTTTATTTTTTTTATTTATTATTATTATGATGATGATTTTGATTCTTGTTGTTATTGTTTGGGGCTGTTGTTGCTTCCCCTACTATTATTATTATTTTTATTGTTAACCTTCCCTTTAAAAAATTGAATGTTTGGGTTTTTTTTTTCTGCCCTTTTTTCTTCCCCCTTTTTTAAAAAAGGAAAATTCCTTTTATTTTAATTAAACCCCCTTTTTCCAAAAAAAAACTTCACAATTTCTTAAATTTTCATCCACCCTATAAATAATTTTCCCCATTCTTTTTTTCCCTTCCTTCCTTTCCC